>VMDR010001753.1:0-113084 GCA_007922815.1 Macrotus californicus
CCTTTCCATTTGCATGAAATATCTTTTTCCATCATTTCTTTTAGTCTGTGTGTATCTTTCAATCAGAGGTGGGTCTCTTGGAGACAGCATATATATGGGTCTTGTTTTCTTATCTATTCAGCTACCCTATGTCTTTTGGTTGTAGCATTTAAACCATTTATGTTTAAGTGATTATTGACAGATGCATATGTATTGCTATTTTTAAACATTCTCCTCATTTTTTTCCTTTTTCCTCTTAAATCAAGCCCTCTAACATTTGTTGCAGCACTAGTTTGGAATGAACAAATCCTTTAGCTTTTTCTTGTCTGGGAAGCCCTTTATTTCTTTCCATGTTAAATGATAGTCTTGCTGTGTAAAACAAGGTTGTAGGTCCTTGCTTTTCATCATCTTAAATATTTCATACCATTCTTTTCTGGCTTGAGATATTTCTGTTGAGAAATCAGATGACAAACTAATTGGAGCTCCCTTGTAGTTAACTACTTGCTTTTCTCTTGTGACTTTTAGGATTCTATCCTTGTCTTTAAGCTTTGCCATTTTAATTATGATATGACTTGGTGTAGGCTTTTTTGGGTTTATCTTTCTTTGGGACTCTCTGCACTTGTTGGATTTTTGTGTCTTTTTCTTTCACCAGACTAGAGAAGTTTTCAGTAATTATTACTTCAAATAGGTTCTCAATCCCCTGCTCACTCTCTTCGCCTTCTGGTATTCCCATGATGCAGATGTTGTTGTGATTCATGTTGTCCCAAAGTTTCTTAAGCTCTCCTCATTCTTTTTAATTCTTTTTTCTTTTTGCTCCTCTGCTTGGGTTTTTTTTTTCCCACCTTCGCTTACAAATTGCAGGTTCAGTCTTCTGCTTCATCTAATATACTGTTTATTCTTTCCAGTGTATTATTTATTTCAGATATTGCATTCTTTATTTATGATTGGTCGTTTTTTATTGTTTCTGTGTTCTTTTTCATGCTTTTAAGTATCCTTATAATCATTACTCTAAACTCTATATCTGATAAATTGCTTGCTTCCCTTTCATTTAGTTCTTCCTCTGGAGGATTCTCTTGTGCTTTCATTTGGAGTCTGTTTCTTTGTCTTTCTACTTTTGCTGCCTCTTTGTGTTTGTTTCTATGTATTATATAGACCTGCAAAGACTCTGGTGCACACCTATGTTGGATGCTGACTATGACTGGCCCTGGGCAACCTGTTCGGAGCTATCAGAGATCCACAGCTTGTGGCTCCCTCTGCTTGGCTCGGGTTTGTGCAGAAAGAACCAGGGTGTGCACCAAGGTCAGCTTTTACCAGCACTGGGCCCAGGAGAGGGTCAGCTAATGTTTCAGAACTCCCAGAGATCTGCCTTAGTTGTTAAACTTAATCACTCAGAAAACCTCCATCTGTACTCCTCAGCAACCAGCTTAAGCTCCACAGGATGAGGCAGAGTAATTCCTGTGAGTGGGGCTATTGCTTCTTCTCGCGCCACTGCCCATAGGTAGGGAGTGTTCTGCCTGAGAAAGGTGGCTCCTGCAGTGTGGGGGATGACTTAGCACATGGATTGTGGTGGCTGTTCCTTCAGTTCTCTCCCCTAAACCACCAGCCCCAGAGTCTCTTCATGCATCTCTAATGCACTCTGCCCCTCTTCTGCCAAAGCCCTAGGTACGTGGCTGCAAATGGAATTTTATGTTTTGTACCTTTATAAGGCTCTCTGCATCTCCAGCCATCTCTCCCTGGTGGATAGAAACACCCCTGCTTTTCATAGTTGGATGTTATCTGGGTTTCTTTGTATCTGGGCATCTCTGTTGCTGTAGGCTGAGGGGCCCATCTTGTGTTTTAGACCCCACACTACTCAGGGGGGGTCCATGGCCACTGAAACATCCCTCTAGGACTTCAGCTGCTGCCCATGGGAGCCCAGCTAGCCCTCTCGTGCCTCCTCCTCACTCCCTATCAATCACATTGTGGTGAACTGGTTTCTTCTGTCTGTCCTTGGTTATAAAGCCTCTCCAACTGGTGTTCAGTTAGATATTCAGGATGATTTCTCTACAATTCAGTTGTAATTCCAGTTTAGTCCAGGGAGGAGGTTTGAGCAGCTTCTACTTACTCCTCTGCCATCTTGGGTCCCCCTGGAAATTTTCTCATTTATGGAAATGGAAATGAACAAGTGATTACAGCAGGTTTTTGAGGTGTGTTTTGTGTGTGTGTGTGGGGGGTTCTTATGAAAAATTCCTTTTTGAAATTCAGAGCTTAGAGAAAGCATGAGTTTGGTGGGTGTAACTTTCAAATGTATAAAACAGCACCTTTAATCTCATTTTATGATTGACACCAAACAATAAGCAAACAATGTTTTTATTCTTCAAAACACAGTAGAGGCCTGGCTGGTATGGTTCAGTGGATTGTGTACCAGCCTCAGAACCAAAAGGTCACCAGTTTGATTTCCCAGTCAAGGCCCATGCCTCGGTTGTAGGCCAGGTTCCCAGGTCTGGCGGTATGAGAAGCAACTGATTGATGTATCTCTCACACACTGATGCTTCTCTCCCTCTCTTTTTCCCTCCCTTCCCTCTCTCTAAAAAAATAAATAAAATCTTTAAAATACAGACACAGTAGAATGTGTATGCATATCTGTGGTGTTGGATATTCATATGTACACATGTCTGTGTGCATTGTTTGCTCAATGTGAGGCAAAGGTTTGAAAAGTTCAACTGCAGACACTAATGAATTTGGCATCCTTCAAGCTCGGTCTCATAAGGAGCAATTCTAATGACAGGCCCGTGACACATGCTCTATGGGAATGTGACAACGGTCTCAGCCAGGAGGACTTCTGCTATGGAGACCTGCTTTCATCTTCCATGTGTTTGCCCAGGCTGCATAGACCTTTGGTGACCAGGCTGGGAGCTTCATATACTGTGTCAGCCCAGCCTTTGAACAGCAGCCAAAGAGATCAGTGGGTCAAGGGGGACATACACTGACCACAAGAGATTAGGTGATTAGAGACAAGTTCACCTGAGGGGATAACAGGAAGGTTTTACTTCCCAGTAATTTCGTGTTCTTCATTTTTTTCCTGAAGGAGATTCAGGAGGTTCAGGCTTTTCAGCTTTTGTCAGTTTTCCCAACATTATACGTGGTTACAGATAGGCACTGCTGCTTTTCATGGCAGCTGCCCCCGAAAAGACTTGTGCAAATTCACGGTAGGAAGAAAAAAAATGCTCTTCGAAGATTGCTGGAGTCACATGGAGTGTCTCTGGCCTTTTGAGCATTTGATCGTCAGAAAATAAAGGGTTGGTAACACTCTCTTGCATGATTGTGCAAGGACCACATTCTACTCACACTTGCTCCCAGACTCGCTTCCCTCATTTCCATCCTATGCTCCTCTGTTAATTTATTTTTTCTAACACCCCCTTCATGTCTCCCTCCATGTGGTTCTTTGATTGTCTGGTCATTTGTTGATTTATTCTAGTATGCAACAAACATTTATTGAACATCTACTATGTATCAGGCATTAGAGAAATAGAAATTGTCACTGTGGTCTCTGGTCTCAAGGAGCCGACAATCAAATTGGGGTACAGAAAAGAAAAGGAATTTACTAGACAGTTGCTGCAGTGAGGCTGCACACTAATGATTACACAATACCGTGGCTTGCAACATTATACACTTACTCTTATACTTGTGAGTCTGCGGGTAAATTGTGGTTTGGCAGATTTGGTTAGGCGGCTCTCTTTCACGCTGTAAGTCTGCTGTGCTTGGCTCCAGTCTGTGAGCTGGGCTCAGATTTTTTCTATGTGTGTTGATTCCGAGGCCCTGGTGGAAGGCGCATGCTTTTCTCATGGCAAGTCACAGAACGTAAAAACCCAAACTAAACCACACAAGCACATTTAATATAATGCCTGCTGACTTTTTAACAGCTGAAACAAGCCACATTGTGAAGCCCAATGCCAGTAGAGTAGGGAGATGTATTCTACCTACTCCAGTGCACTGTAAGGTCACATGATAGAGACAGGGCATGAAGAATTGGCAAGATAATCTAATCTGTTACACAAATAATGACAGTAAAGTATGACAAATGATAGTAGAGAAGTATATTTAAGGTTTGGAGAAAGTACAGAGACTTAACCTCAGAGGAGGGGTATGTCAGTCAGGGTCAACCAGAGAAGCAGGGGCAGTAGGATAGATAGATGGATGATAGATAGATAGATAGATAGATAGATAGATAGATAGATAGATAGACAGACAGACAGTACAAGGATCTGACTTCACACAGTTGTGGCAATAGGTTAGAAAGTCTCTGTAAAGGTTTTCCCTCTGCATCTGATGCTAAAGTTGATGTCCATACGCCAAACAGTCAAGAAAAGAAGATGGCGGTAAAGGGGGTGGTAGGGGAGATCAAGGGCAGGTTAGAACCCAGAAACACGAGCTGGAACTGCTCAAGAATAGACTGAAACACATATCAGTTCTTGTTGCCCCTGCCTTGGTGACTTTGAAGGTAGAGGTAAACACACACACCTGACCCAGAAGTCACAGTCACTCAGGGAGGATCATGGGAGGGTAGAGCAATTACAGGCCCAGCATGTCAGCAACAGTGGCAGTTGCTTCCCCTCAGTTCTTTACCTCTCCCAAGAATCTTCCTGTGGCATACCCTCCCCAGACACATTAAAAATACTTATAAAGTCAAGTCTGGGATATGTAGCCAGGTTGACACATTACAGAGCCATCACAAGGGAAATCTCATTCCAGTATGAGAAAGAGTAGATTCGGAAGTGCTTGAAAGGAAGGTGATATTTGAACTGAATCTTGAAGGATGAGCAGCACATAACCAGGAAGGAAGAATAGCAATTCAGGCAGGCACAAGGCACGGGAAAGGTAAGGTTCAGGGATATGGAAGATCCTCGTGTGGAAGCCCAAAAGCTAAAGTCCCCAGGATCACACTCCGAGTCAAAGTCAGGTATAACTTGCTGTAGCAAAGGAGCATGCTCACCAAGAGTATGATAGGGCACCCAAGAAAAAGGAGTTAGGAAGGGACTTAGTATGGACATAGGGCTTGTGCGCATACTAAAAAGGTTTTAAGGAAGTAGACAGTTCTTGATGGGTGTTTTTAGGAAGCATTGGGTATTGTTATTGACTGAATTGTGTCTCCACCCTGCCACAAATTCATACAACGAAGTCCTAACCCCCATAATTTGGCTGTATTTGAAGCTAGGGCCTTGAAGGAGGTAACTAAGGTTAATGAGCTCATAAGGGTAATAGAACTGGGTCCTTAAAAGAAGAAGAAGACACAACAGGGATGTATGTGCACAGAGGAAAGCCTGTGTGGGGACACAGAGAGAGGGTGGCTGTATACAAGCTGAAGAGGGAGCCCTCAGGAGAAACCAGCTCTTCTGATATCTTGATCTTGGACTTCCAGCCTCCAGAATTGTGAGAAATAGATTTCTGTTGATTAAGCCACCCAGTTCGCAGTAATTTTTTATAGCAGCCCCAGCAGACTAATCCAGGGATCTTGGTAGTTTTATCTAAAGATTAGGAAGATTAAAGCAGAGCCAGACATCATTGGGAAATAAGCAGTTGGAAGAAGGGGATATTTTATTATTTTTGTAGCTGCAGTGTCTTTGTCTTTCTCTTGTTCGACAAGAGTCTCAGAGTCTGATTATTTCTGTGTTCTGTAAGAGTTGTTTATAAGTTGGAAACATCATGGCCTACCAGCTGCCAGAGCTGTTTCTAACTTTCTCATTGGCATATTTGGAGAGGATTCTCATTTACTGATCCAGAAATTACACTGAATCCCCATTGCTTATTATGTTGAATCCAGATTCCTTTGCTCAGTTAATAAGATTCACAGTCTGGCCTCCCTCTCCCTAGTTTCTTTAATTTCGCTACATTTGTCAATACTTGTGCTATTTTATTCAGAATTTCTTTTCACTGTCTCCCACACAAACTATCTTCAGTCTGGTCTCCACTCTGTGGCCTCCCCGAGTGGAATTGCACTTTTTAAGATTGCCTCCAATCTTATTCCTCCATGAAAGACTCTCAGATTACTCCAGCCGACTCTCACTTCTCCTTCCTTGGGGCTTTCATGG
Organism: Macrotus californicus; assembly: GCA_007922815.1. NCBI lineage: Eukaryota > Metazoa > Chordata > Mammalia > Chiroptera > Phyllostomidae > Macrotus > Macrotus californicus. Next base: position 6,048 of record VMDR010001753.1, read on the forward strand.
CTCATGAACTACTACTACTGCTGCACAAGGCACGGGAAAGGTAAGGTTCAGGGCTATGGAAGATCCTTGTGTGGAAGCCCAAAAGCTAAAGTCCCCAGGATCACACTCCGAGTCAAAGTGTAGACAGTCTATTGTTTTTTGTTTCCGTGGGTAAGTTCTGTCTTTCTAACATGATCACTCATTCTCTGAGGGAAGAGGCCATGACCAGTAGCTCCTTTGTATTCAACTTTAGAAAACTAACATTGTAGTCCCTCAAAAAGAAAAATGTGGTTGATTATTTTCATCATGTCTTTTTTTAACTGGGACTACATTCTGACATTTTTGTATTTCCTTTGTTACTGAGGCGATATCCTCGACTTATTTATGTATTCAGCCAGCCAGCAAGTATTTTTGAGCACATGTTTTTGTGCTCAGCCCTTGACATTTAAGCTCAATAAATAAAGCAGAAATAAATCTGGTGGGAGTTGGAGATCACCCAGAGAGTTTTGCACGAGTAGGAAACAGCATGGACAACAGCACAGAGGCGAGAGTAACCAGGTATTTGAGGACTCGGAAGACGTCTATGGAGAAAGAGCACAGTGTGCCAGGTGAGGAAACACATGAGACAGGGTTGGCGATGTGGGTAGGTCTTATGACCCGGATTATGCAGCTTGGACTTCATCTTCAGGGGAGGGGCTCCTTTCTGGTGGGTTCCAAGCATGAGGCAGCTATGGCCATATTTTGATATTAGAGACATAACTCTGTGGTGTAGCATGGATCAGCACTGGTAAGACTGGCAAGAGAGAGTATCCATGGAAACCCTGAGGGCCTGAATCAGGGCCGTGTAGGTGGTGAAACGTCAGTGGGCTCCAGAGAAGGTGTGGTTCCGCCAACTCTCTGCCTCGCGGGCCATTTTTACTCACAGGCCTGCTAGTTCCTATACATTTATAGGCACCAAATCATGCTTTGGTTATGGGATTAAAAACAGACCCAAGGTTTTGTTCACCTGGATGAAGTTCCCTCTGCAATATACCAATGGGTACTTTTTTCTAAGTATATGTCACTTCACTAAAAAGTTTAAAATAGTTAACCCAGGAAATGTTATCCAAGTCTGCAGTTTACAGTTCCTGGGAACTCTTGGAAACCTCCTCTGGCAACATTCACAGACACCTTCAGAAACGACTTTCGCTGTTGCTTTTCTGTTCTGTAAGCTGGATGTGAGGATGCAGACGTGAAAGTAGCCTGATTCCCTTTCAAACCAGGCTGCCTTCTGCAGTTATCGCCCCAGTTCCCGACGGATTCCTGAAACTTTCAGAACCTTCCTGCCTCTTATTTGTACTGCCCTGCTTTTTCATTTAGCATCCACACAAATAATTCACTGGGGTCAGATACAGCAAGGTAGCTCAATGCCTGGCATGCATATGTTTTCTCTCCCCAGCTAGGTTTAAGCCCCTCAGTGATATGTTCAAACCTCCCCGTCACTGAAGCATTCTCCTTTGCCTCCTCCTCAATTTTTGATTTGCCCTGGGGTTCTGGTCTTGGTTTACTTTGTTGCCCTCTCTCCTCCTCCTGGCTGGTCTCATCACCCATGCAGGAAGCAGTTCTATGCCTCCTCTACTCGGAAGCCCTGCCTACAGGCTTCGCAAGCTCAGTTTATCTGCAGTGGAATCGTTTATCTTCCCCATCTGCTCTCCTTTGCCTTTTTTTGTTGTTGTTTTTTTTCCATCTTAGCAGTGTCATCATTTGCCAAATTGTCCATGTTAGAAGCATCAGGATTATCTTCCACCCTTCCGTGTTCTCCACCCGACCTCGTCAGTTGTCCAGATAAAGACCCTACCACTGAGAGATCTCTTACCACCTCATCTCTGAGGCACAGTGTGCAGAGCTGAGCCAACTCTCGTCTCCACCACTTACTGCCGGTCAGCTTGGGCCTTTCTTCAACTCCCAGGCCCCCAGAGTCCTCACTTGTGTAATGTGGACAATCATACTGATTTACTGGATTGCTCTGATAATGGAGTCATTCAATTGTATATGGAGCATCTCAGACAAGGCCAACAAGTAGGCAGTGAGTGGTCCACGACTAGGAGAACCAGCCTCGCAGGCCACGATACCTCTTCCCTGTTCAGTGGCTTACCCACTGCCTCCATGACTCCAGACCTCTCTCTGTTCTCAGTTCATGCTTAATGCTGAACCAGAGTTAACTTTCTAGAGCTGCTCTAAAACCTTTCATGGCTTCTGTCGCCAGTGTTTGGTGTGGATTGCCGTGTCCTTTCTGCCTCATCTCCATCACCCCTTTGGCCTCTAGCAGCTTTCCTTTGAAGATTGTGACTTTGTCATGTTCTTAAAACAGTTTCCATATATGTTTCCATTATATACACATACACACAAATATATGTACGACAGGAATAGAGACGTCAATATAATGTTTAATATCTAGCCCTGCAGGGTGAAACAAAGTAAAATTAATACACTTTTAAAAGTGAGGATACATCTCATTAAGAACTGACTTAAAGAAATGAATGTGGCATTTAATAGCGTTTACTGTCTTGTTTTGTTTTGAATGGCAGGCAGAAGATGGAACTAATAAGAAGATAACTTGCTGCAGGTCCCTGGGGACCCAGTGAGATAAGAGGGGGGTAAGCAGGACTTCCCTGGGAGAAAGTAACTTTTGAAGCTACGGCACAGTTAACTAAAGAGTTAAACACACAGAGTAGATCTACTCCTGCAAATGAACGAAGCGAAAATTAGACTCACTTCTGATTCTTGTTCTTGGCCTGTAAGGACACTGGCTTTTTCCAAGACATCACAAAACTTATTCTCCAACTCTCATTGCCCTTAATTCTGAAATTTGTCTACTCATCCCCTCGCCAGTGCCCTGTTCTACCTGCCTGCAGTTCGTCACCTCCCAAATGCCAGCATTTTGGAAAGTAATGAGGGAAATACATTCATTGATTACTTCATTCTCTGTGCACCCCTATACATGGTGAGTTAAAGTTCCCCAAAAAAGTGAAGCAACAAGCTTTCTCATTGCATGTCAATGAATGTATGAAGTCCTTAAAGTCAGGAACAGGACCTCCTGACCTTTCTGTCCCTCGGATATTCTAGCCTACTGACTGTTCACAGTTGCGCACGGTGAGTTTTTCACCAGTTGGGTTCCATAGCTGTAAACCACTGGGATTGGGTCACTTAACAAAAAGAATGCCTCACAGAGAGATCCAGCCATTGAACAAATGTTTATTAAGTGTCTACCATATGCCACACGTTATTCTAAAGTGGTGATAAAACGAAGTTCCTGTTTCTATGCGACTTAGATGCAGATGAGGGAAGAGATAATAAACAAGTATATAAGTAGATAATATAATTTCAGAGAGCGATACATTCAGAAATATAACATTTAAAGCACCTGCGCTTTCTGTAAGAGCTGTGAACGTGTTATGGTTGTTTGGAAAGCATCTTTCCCAGACCATCTGGGCTTCTCTTTCATCTCTGTCATAAAACCACATGAATTCCCATCTTGGTCTCACCTTCTTGCATGGAAGACTCATCTGCTCCACTGATGGCCTTCATTACACGTATGCTTTTAACTTCCTCGGATTCCCTAAGATCAAAACCACTAAGAAAGAGGGATCCCCAAGTGCATCAAACTCCCCATGTCCATTACAGAAATCTCTCTGACGCAGCGGTTTGAGCAGGCAGAAAGGTGGCTGTGTGTGCATGTGTCTGCCTTAAAAATAGCAGTAATAAACTTGGCCCATCTCCCATGTAAATGTTAACGCCTACCTTATGTATAGTCACCTCTGGCTTTCTCAAGATTTCCCATCTGCCCAAGGGTGGCCGTTGGCAAAACATGAGGCCAAAAATAATCAATTGTGAACATGTTATTTACTAAGTTATGAGTTCACAGACCAAAATTAGTTATTTTATCAATGAGGCTATTAATGATGTTCTATTTTCATGGGAAATCCTTTACTTCTTCTTTCTGTCTTCAATAAACCTTTCCCTATCTGCACAGAAAAAGAGTTCTCCAAGTCTGCTTCATGGTGTCTGTTTTTAGAGCTCCTTTCCTTTCTAGCAAGCAGGCACTATTACTTTTTATAATAATAGCCCTTAAATTTATCTAGTGTCTACTTTCAAGTAGCTTCTTGGAGCTCTAAGTACTTTATGGTTTATTATTTATACCTACTTATTGAGAAAGATGATACTTTCTAATTTTAAGGGGCTTTACAATTATTCTTGCTAATTACTGACCCCCATACCCCACTCATCCTAGAAAACATCACCGTTTAGAAGGTGAGTAAGTAGTCCCTCGGCTTAGAAAGGAATGTCGGTTTGGCACTTAGGGCCCATGGATTTGTCACTGAGATAGTGGCCCCCTGCTTCTAAAATGTGACCTGGAGGTAATTTTTGGAGTGCTGAAGTGCAAGGAACTCATGTTACGTAGATCCTCAGATTACCATCAAACCCTTTCTTTACTAACGCTGCTAAGGTTTTACTTTAAGCCAACTGTCAGTTTTATGTTTGAGGTTGTGATTTGTGATACCTGTGTCCTTTTGGCTTTGGAGGGTTTTCCCCTCAAGGCAAGGGGGAGTACTGGCATCTGGAAGAACAGGACGGTTCCGTATTCCATTCATTCCAGCTCCCGCTGAGTGCGGCTCTGGGCTGGTCCCTGTGCAGACTCCACTGCCTTGCACCTCTTTGCTCTTGGAGACGCTTCCTCGGAGGCTCACAGAGACAGTCAGAGGAACTTTGTGTCTTTCGCTCCATACTAGGTCTGGGTGGGAAAACATCCACTCACACACAGACTTAACAACTTTACTGAGCACCTACTGTGTGTCATGCACTGAGTATGTCAGAAATCCATTTCTTGTAGACCTTGGTCACTGTTTAGTATTTACAAATTCTCTGTTTTTTTTCCCATCTTTCATAACAATATGGCATGTTTCTTAACTAAAGTTGGCAATTCGTGGTATCTGCTGTGGTCTGACAGTTGGTGCTTCCCCCCGCCCCGCCCCAAATTGATACATTGACATCGTAATGCCTTATGCAGTGGTATTAGGAGGTGGGGCCTTTGGAAGGTGATTAGATCATGAGGCAGAGTTCTCATGATTGGGATCGCTGCTGTTAATAAAAGAGACCCTACAGGGTTCCCTAGCCCCTTCTGTCCTGTGAGGACATAGTGAGGAGACAGCTGGCACCTTGATCTTGGACTTCGCGCCTCCGGAATTTTTGTTGTTTACAAGCCACCCAGTCTGTGGTATTTCGTTATAGCAGCTTGAATGGACTAATGTCTGAAACTAACAACCAAATAGATCTAATGTCCTCGGTACTCTGCATTCGAAGAGTGTTCTTTTAGGACGGGAACCTGAGGAGCATGCTAGATTTCTGTAGTGTCCCAGCCTTCACTAAAGGACTAATCTGTGGTTCCTGACCCGATGTCTCCGGCACACCTCATGTCATACACGCCCATCGAAACGGTACTTCCTATTACCCTGGCAAGGCAAAGGCCCCAATGCGAAGACAAGACAGGCATACAAGGCAGAAACAAGTTGGCGTTGTTAATGTTGCATTTAGAAAGTTAGCTTTTTATTGTAGAGATGACCTATAATATATGAATGCACATATAATATACCTTTAAAGAGGCCGATTCCCAGCTCACCCCTGGAGCCCCACATTGCAGTACTTTTCCAGTTTTTCCCTCACCAAGTTTGCATCACTGGCTAAACATTTAATTTATAAAGTTAAAAACATCTTTTGGGATATAGAGAACTTTGAGATAAACTAAGTTTTTGTTCTTTGCTAGTTATCTCTGTAATCCTTTTGAAAAAATTTCCCTACAAAGTTAGTAATCAGGATTGTTAAAAATTAACTGCCATTGCAGATAACCCCCCAAATGATAATTTGTCCACTAAAGTGCTTAGTCTGTCCAGTTTTAATTCAACCTTCATTTGAAATAACTCTTTGAAAGGAATTGATAAATACTAGTAGCGAAAATATAATCATTTTATCAATTTTGCATTAATGTACTACCTAACCTCCAAGGTTATTGCTATCACGTTGGAACAGGGTGAGGTTTGTCACACCAAAACTTTTAAGCCCTGCCTTGCTGGGTGTGTCTGAGCCGGCCCCGCCACAGCTGGTCCACCATGGCCCTGGAGGGAGCACAGGCCCCGGGGGCTGTAGGCTGAGTTCTCTCGCTCTCTCGGTCATCATTGCACCTTTTGTGGGCAAGTCGCTCCATCTTTTCCCACTTGAACTTTTTCAGCTGAGAAGTGACAGTGCCAGCCCTGCCTGCCCACAGGGTTGTTGTGGGGACTAAATGAGCTAACAAATGTGAAAGGGGCGTGAAATTTAAAACGTAATCACGTGTAAGGGATTCTCAGTGTTGTCTGCTGTGCCAACGGAATGACTGAATTAAAATAAAAAGTGTGGTTTTTTTCCTGCATATTTGTTGAGGAAACTACATAAAGGAATTTTGAAAATAAAATACAGTTGCCTCTTGAACAATGTGGTGGTTAGGGACACAGTAAAAAATTCATGTATAACTTGTGACTCCCTGAAAACTTAATTAGTAATAGCCTACTGTTGACTAGAACCCTTACCAGTAACAAAACCAGTCAGTTGACATATATTTTGTGTGTTATATGTATTATGTACTATATTCTTACAATAAAGTAAGCTAGAGAAAAGAAAATGTCATTAAGAAAATCATAAAGAAGAGAAACTGCATTTACATTACTGTATTTATTGGAAAAAATCTACATATAAAAATTCAAACCTTGAACATTCACAGGTCAATTGTAGTACTCTCTCCAAAGTTCCAAGAGTTAAAAATAAAGTCATCTCTTTATTTAGCCAATATTTACTAAGTACCAGCTAAGGGAAAGTTATTTGATTTAGTAGATTAAGAAGTACAAAGATTAATCAAGTGTGGATTCGGAATCAAAGACGTACAATACAATATGCAGATGTTAGAAATAACGTACCTTCTTTCTATTCACTCAGCTTTATAACCACAAGTTCAGCATATACAACTGGTGGGTATAAGACCTCCACTCTGTCGATAATGGAGTTTGGACAAATACAACACTCTTACCTCTGCAGTTGTCTCATTATTTAGGTACCAGGACTGAAAAGGAAGTGGAGAGAAAATTAAATATTTAATGGTTTGATTCAATCCCAGTCCTCATTAGTACAGGCCCATAATTCCTTTCATTATAGGAATAGCGCCATGTACCGGGGCACCGGCTTCCGATGCTAAGAATCCATTTATGGATAAGCAGAAGCATTATCATTATATGTTGGGACTTGCTTCGTAGTTCAGGACACACTACAAATTGGGTGGAAGCGTTAAAAAAGGGATTTCTGTCTGAGCAGCATATTTTTACCTGTCTCTAACAGACAAAACTGTGGCCTCTGGCAGCTCACTCATTCTCCTTTTTATTAACATTGGCGGTGGCAGAACACACCCAGTTTCATTGCCGCCTGGCTCTTCAGGTGCTTCCAGACACATTAGCTTTTGTCACTCCCACTTAGCTGCTGGGGCAGAGGGAGCTGAAGAGAGGTGAAGTGACTGCTGCCTCAGCACGCACCACAGGTCCCCAGGGCGTGGCTCAGACCCTTTATCTCCAAGGTCTCTGTTTCTAAGCTCATTCACATGATGTTTATCTGGCTCCCAAGAACATCTTAGATTTTTCTATACTGTCTTTCCCTGGCAAGGTCATTCACTTTTATATATTCACTCTGTAACTTTGGTAGGCTACAATGAAGGGAGGAAATTTAAACATATGGTTGTTCTAGGGACAGGGCTCTCATTCATTACTTGACCTTTGTCAAGTTATTCATCATGTTATCTGACTGCCTTCCAGAAACAGCGATGGTGACTGCTGTCACCTTGGCATATTGTCCTCATGCCAGTTGATAATCTGAGATTACTGTGCAGTGGAGAGCAAGGAACCTTCATCACCCTCCAGAAGGTCCCCATTTCCCTAGCTGTGGGTCAAGGCTAAGTTCAGAGGTCAGAGATCTAGCAAGATATTGGGGTGTATTTCAGGTCTTCAGATAAGAAGGAAATGGAGCTCACTGTTATTTTCCCCACCCCATGATTATTTCCACAAAAGCTTGAACTCCAGGCTGTGACTGAGGAGCATGGTGGTGTTGGCAGGGGACAGGTGAGGAGGTGCTTGGAGCCTGGGAGTGAGGAAACCAGCATTCAGTGATCCGGATCCGTTTCGGGCTGTGTTCCGCATTGTTCCATCCAGGATGAGAGCATTCTTGGCTTCCCGTCAGCACACACCTCCTGGAGCAGTGCCTTCGTCTGCACTTTTGGACAACTGCCTATTCTGTCTGTAGCATCGCGTCTTTTCTGTGTGTGTTTAACTTGCCGTTTTCCTTGGCTAATCTGCACAGGACTCTTCTAATTCCAATAAACACAAGTACAATGTGTATTTTCCCTGGCTAACTATATGCTAAGCCCAGTGAGTATAATGAAGTAGAGAAGCAGGTTTTTCTTATTTTGGAAAAGAGCACCCGATTGGCCTTTTGAGGAGGATGCTCCAGTGTCAGTTAGGACTTCAGTGTGATAGACAATCTTTGCATTGCCTGCCTCCTTTAGACGCCCTGCTTCAGACTGATTATGGCTCTGATCTGCAGGAACTCCGTTAAGTATATCCAAGTTCCCTGATCTCTGTCCTCCACATCCATGACCCAGAATGGGACTAAGGGTCTTGACCTTGTCACTCTTTCTAAGGACAAGAGCAGAGGAACTGATGAATCCAATTGTGAATTGAGTGTCCCCGAAAAGAGAAGCAAAAATCCTTCCCAGCACACCAATCTATCCAAACCATTTCTTGTTGCCTGCTGATAGTTGATAACAAAAAGAAAACGTGAAATTGGCTCTGCTATTAAATATATGAGAGAAAGGTAAACGAGTCCCTTATTTTTCTTTCCAATTTTTTTAAGATGGTAATTAGGGGAACCAACACGAGCCAGGCTTGAGTGAATGAATGCACACGAGACCCCTATAGGCAGCACAGTGTACTAATGTAAAAATATGCCTAGACAACATAACTTGTCAGAGAGGATTATTTCTATTTAGTGAGTCTGCAGGAGCCCCTTTGCTCCACCATTCAGAATTTGACTAGAGAAGAGAGTGGGGCAAGAGAGAGAGAGAGGGAGAGAGGGAGAGAGGAAGGGAGGGAGGGAGAGAGGGAGAGAGAGGGAGAGCGCGCGCATTAGTGAACGGCTACTGTGGCATTGATGTTTGAGCGCACTTCTGAACTGGCTTTGTTGAGACTATCAGTGTCTCCGTGCAGAAAGCATGCGCTGTCCCAAGTCCGCTGTTACTGTGAGAAATGAGGAGCTGCTTTTAAGGTATGTTGTGGTGGCCTTTGTTTTAACGTATGCTTTTCTCGTTTCCAGAACTGGCTGAAACAATAATCGTGCTTGGAAGCAAGTAGCTTCCTTACCTTAGAAGAGAAAAACATAATCTAGAGAGGGAGAGAGAAAAAGGGAGAGAAAACCGAGACCAAGAGATTGGGGGGAAGAGAGCGCGTGAGAGAGAAAGGAGAAGGACTGCTGCGTGCTAGTTCTATTTGCACGAGTTGCCTTTTGAAAGCTTATCATGTTTTTGCTCGCTGCGGTTTGTGAGTGGCCAGTGGCTCATTTTAAAGGCTCCGAATCTAGCTCTTGGCTTGTCTTTTCCTTTGCAATGTCTAAGCCTCTTTCATTATTATGCACTCTGCATGGAATAATCACCGAAAAAAGGAGCTAAGGAGACCCCATATTAGACTTGCGTTCCAAATACCGCTCTAATCTGGACTTAGCCTACCTAGATAGTCCTTCTGTGTTACCAGGTTTGGATCACTTTATCCTGTTTGACAAAATGTGTACCTGTTTAAATACCTCTGTTCATGCATGGCGTTCTGGGTCCCATGTATTGAAAACAAATATTTGTTTCCTCCATCTATGTTAGGGTTCTCTCGCGTACTGAGAATGAACCACCACTGACCTTTTGGAAGCAGAGAAAGAATTACGAGAGAATTGGCATCCTGCTTTGAAAAATGTAGTCTTTTGTTTATTTGCTAGCAGACATTGTAGCACTGAATACATCTTTGGGTCTGACAATGGGACCGGTTGAACAATGGAGCTGTCAAACTAGCTTAATGCATGTCTGGGCCTTTTTTTTTTTTCTTTCTAAACACCCTTTTTATCTACTATAATCTTGTTTGTATAGACTCTACAGAATGAAAGCTTTTAGCACTACTTGTTTGTGGGTTTGTGCTTTTAAAAAATTTAATATCTGCTGTTCACAGAGCTTTTTGCATTTTGCATTTTGTCGGTTGGATTAAGTTAGAGATTTATTGCTACCTCTCTGTTAACTACAGAGAGAAATGTATTGATTGAGACTGCTTGTAAAGCCATCATCATTCTAGCAAAGGCCTTGTTATTAGACACCCCCCTACAGTGTCAGTGCTTGGGGATTTGAAATTTGCCAATTTGGTGAACTTACGGAATGTAGCAAGAGAGAGAAGTTAAGAGGGATATTTCTCTGTTTAAGTAAATTATAATTCTTAGTCTGTGTCTTCTCTTTTGACATCCAGATAGACAAACAGTTCCGAAATTCAGGGACAAGTGAGAACTTTTGCCCTTATAATTTTGGTCACAAACCATTATTATAAAACCTTTTAAGTTGTTAAGTTACAGGTCTCTGTAGAACATACTGACTTCTGAAATATGGTTATGTGCTCATAAAACACATTTCCATGCAGGGCAAACATACCTCACGGCTTCAAAAACCTTTCTCTTAAAACATAAGCCTTGGTTTCTAAGGTGATACAGTGAGACTTCAAAAAGAGAAAATGGAAAAGTCTGGTTTGAATTTCTCATAATATTGAAATGATTTTTATTCTCATACTTGATATAAAAGAACAGACCCTATAATATTAAATGGTAATTGATTTCCATGAAAATCATCTCACTGAGGTTGGTTTCCCTAAAGAATAATTTTTACCGAACACTTTAGTGTTTTGCTTTAATTAGCTGCTTGTGCCAGAGCAATATTTTGAAAAATATTAGTAAATTTTTGGAGAGAGATTAAGAGCCTAATTTTTAAAAAGAGAAGGGGAATCTTTTTAAAGGGCAAAACTTTAAAACATTTAGTTACAAATATTTCCTCTTCAATTATATTGTGGTTTAAATTAGTGATATTACTGGTAAATAAGGAACAAGGTATATTCCTTATGAAAACACAGTTATGAAATATGAAATATTTTTTAGAGTTTGGACATACATTTCAATTTATTAAACTTCAGTTGCAATGTTATGAAATGCTTAATTCAGAATAATTTAAATTAATATTACAGGCTAAATAAATTGCCTTCTCAAGTATAGATTTTTTTATGAACAATATATTCAGAGTCTAGGTGGACCCAAAACGTATCTGCAGCATAATGATATTTTAAAAGTTACCCATTGTGAATAGCGTGGATTGTAAATGCGTACTTATTATGTCCTCTTACTTCCAATGGGATCTGAACTGCTCACTCCATCGGATATGCCAATAATCGCTTTTAGGATGAGCTCATAAAAGGTCATGGGTGAAGCTTTATAACTGAAGCTAGCCCACAGTCGCCAGCACACCTAGATTCTGCTTTCCTGGGAAGTTTTTGTTCCAAAACAAAGGTTGCAAAGCGATTTTTTGTGGTTGGGACGAAAAGTGGTCTCTCGTGCTTCCTAGCTCACTGTCAGTAGTACACTAAAAAAGGAAAGATGTACCTTGGGGACCTCCGTGTTGAATTTTTGACTAAATTATAATTATTTCCCCGAGATCTATTCTCTTGGACTTCTTTCTGCTCTCAGGTGCAAAAAGAAGGGAAATCCTTTCTCACTCTGTTTGTTCCTCCTGTGGTTTGACCCATCACAAGCCAGCATTCAGAGACCCCATTTCCAGCACCCCACACACATACTATCTTTTCCTTCAGCCCGATGGGAGGTATGAGATTGTCTCAAGCTGGCAACCTTGCCTACATCTATTTTCACAACAGTAGCAAGACATGCCGTCTGTATGCTGCCGTCAGCCTCTGCGTGTGGTGACCTCCCTCCATAGTGACCTAAACAAATACCAAAGCAAATTTTAATTCTAAGCCCGGACTTGCAGAAAAGGAATAGCAAAAGATTCAAACTGGGAAAATGGCTTCTTTCAAGAGAGTAAAGATTGCACCCTGAGTCCGGTCACACACAAGCCTCAGAAATACCCCCAGATGTGTTCAGTCTAAGATTTGTAACCTCAATGTATTGGTATTCCTTTATTTGTTAATAATAAAATCTCACCATTTTTCTTTCCTTTTTCTTTTCTTTTTTTTTTTTTTTAAATATGAGTGTATACAATTGCAAAATATCCTTCTGGGGCTGAAAAACAAAGAAGAGCATTTGATTAACATTCATATCTGGAACTTTATAGCAAGTACAGATTGTGCTTGAATACGTAGGAAGTCATTCCAGGAGTGAATCAATACTAATTATTGTAATCAGGGGGGTTAATTAGGTGAAAATGTGGCTGATGGAAAGTTCATTGCTCACAGCCCTGGAAACACCAAGGTTGGTGAAGAGAAAGGTAAAATGCAGAAGAGTGCAACGTGGGGATGATCGCTCCCGTCAAGGGGTCAGGCTCTGTAGATGAGAAACACACCTTGGTTCGGTGCAATCGTGGGAGTGAGGAAATTAGAAACCTCCAACTTAGGATCCCGGATAGAGATTTCTGTACAAGTCACTGAGACTGCATGCAGCTTCTTCAGTGGTATCTCACCCAGCTCCAGAGCATCTTTCTGCACCTCCTCAAGCAGTAACAAGTAGTCTGTTCAGTTGCAATAATGCTTTCGATCGTCCTCATTAGCCTTTGCGAATTTCTTTCTACATTTTGGTTATTCCTGGGGGATTTCCCCTTTCATAAAGCTATTGATTGCTTCTCTAATGTTTATTGGCTTTGGGAGTTTTTCTAAACTCACAGTGACTTTTATTCTGCAGGAAAAACAAGGCAGCAGTGGTTTAGAGAGGATTAAAATCCATGGCATTTTCCTTAACTGACATGGGGAAGAGGGTGTCAGAGGAAGGAAAGCGTGTGTGAGGTTTTAATGTTGTGTAGCCCATTAACACTCGGAATGAAGTGTCCTGGAGCTGTAGCACCTTTCTGATCACGTGGTACCAATCTACAGAGATCGGACTGAGATGGAAGCCAGACATTCATGTGAGAGAGAGTGTGCGCGCGCGCGCGTGTGTGTGTGTGTGTGTGTGTGTGTGTGTTTGAACCTCCACTCAGTTCAGAACTCTGCTGGTTAACCCTGATTTGGGATGAGATATGGTTTGTTCCCAAACGTGATCTTCTGCTTTACGTGACATCTTTTAAGAATGACCATGTTCAGGTTTGTTTGTCTTCTCCATAGCATTCTTTCACTGTGTGCCTGATCCCAACCACATTTTCTTGGATGTCAAGACCACCAGAGTTGACAGGAAATGGCATCTGTGGGCAGAGGATGACACTGGCCCAGAATGACATGTATTACCAGGACAGCTCGAGCTGCCACCTCAGCCCATTCCAAGTTGACCCGCCCGTGATTGGCTGTTTAGGGTTGTGATGAATCACTAGAGTTGATGAAGCAGGACTTGCCAGCATGCCCTCAGAGAGAAAGAAACACTAGAATTTCCCTATAAAATCATTCAGTTCAACCAGCTTTGTTGTCTTGGCCAAGCAGAGCTTGAGGTTTGAAGTTTTCAGGCTGATACAGCTACAATAGCCAGAGGTTTTTAAATGCCTGTCTGGAGAAAAGCAGCAGCTGCCGTCAGTAAAACCTCCACTGAAACCCATGGATGGCACTGCTGGTTCTAGATGACGTGTGAACCGACTCGAGTGGACACAGTTGTGCCTGGTGTAGATGTGGTTCAGATGCTTCTCACCCTGCCCACCATGCTGTCCACCTCAGTGATTCGAGGGCTGTGGGCCCTGCAATGAGGTAGTCTTTGTCACGTTGGGCTTTTTTAATATCTTGGTCTGAGACCCTAGCTCCATTTTGGGTTCTGTGAGGTGGCTGACTGGTCATTCGGAGGGGATTTAAGAAGCACTTCTGTAGGTGAAAGTGTACTGAGTTGGAGATGGGTGGCATGAGTTCCTGGTGGCAGCAGTTAGGATTCATTTTGACCTTCTCTCTGGAAATTGAGTTGATAAAAAGGGATGAGCTCTCATTCCAAGCCCCTGGATGTTCAGTGCCTGCTCTCCATAAACTACAACCTTTCTCTTCCCTCTGGCTTTGGCTGCTGGCCTTACATGTGGAAGTGTGAGTGGAAACTAAGGCAGTAGAATAAGATTAAGACTGGCTTTTTCTTTTCCTTCCCACCCACCAGTTCCAGGTTTAAAAAAAGATTGGGGGGTGGCAGTGTTATGATTGAGGTAAGGAATAACATCAGAATTTATCGATAATCAACTCTATGCCTGGCACTACACTAGGTGGTTTCTTTTATCTAATTTAATTCTCACAGATATCCAAGAGTTAGTGATAGTTCTGTAATTCACATTTTAAGGGTTAAAAAACTGAGACTGAGAGAGGTAAAGCCTAGAAGACACCCAGCTCGTAGAAGAAGGGATTCCAACTCAGAAGTCAACCAAGTCCTTCCCTGGCCAACACCTTGAAAGTATAACAATTGGATATTTGATACTTTAAAGTCAGATCTTCCTCCGGGGCTGCATTTCCACCATGGACTTTGACTGGTACACATCTCCTAATGCTGCCGCTGTCTGAACTGTGCAATAAGAAAGGGAAAAGAAAGCAAAAATGAAAAAAAAAAATTCTCAGCAGTTTTTTTGCTTCTGAGTTCTAATCCCAACTCCCCTCTTTGTCCCTACCTGTTTGTGAAGTCTGAATTAAAGTGTCCTAAACCTCACTTTTCTCAGGCTTTAATCTGTATAACGGGAACAGATAGTAAAAGAAATCATGGAGTATTTTAAAGCTTAATAAATTCAAATGTGACTTTTTATCTGCATAAGGGGCCAAAACATGTCATACTGCAATCATAACCAATCTAGCAACAAAGATATATCATGCTCAATACAGGACAGAGTCTGAGCCGTCCAGAAGCTCACCACGGCCATGAACCAGGTAGAACAGTGGGTAAGAAGGCATTGAGTGCTGTAGCACAGAGGAGGGGGGCGTTGAACTGGGCCTTGAAGGACGGGTGAGTGAGGAGGAGAGGGAAGATGTTCCTAGGAAAAAACCCTGGGCTTATCTTTTTATTTAAAAAAAAAAAAAAGTAAAACAAATCCTGAGCCTCATCACCTTTCTTTTTCAGATCCTCAAGGTCATTCATATCTCTCCTCCTTTCTAACCTTGCCATATTCCTATGAAATAGGGCAAATGTAGCTATTAGTCTCCAGAGAGCAAGGAGAGACAAAGCAATTGGGTCACACAAAGGTTTACAGTCAACAGTAGAGATAAGACAAGAAAGAACACATGGCACTTAACTTTGGTAGATTGTTACACTATTTTCCACGAAGATTTTGGGTAGCTTTCTTAAGAGAAAGGAAAAATAAACCTTTTTTTCCCTAATGGACTTCGTGTGAATTAGCATCAAAAGCAAATTTAAATAAAAAGTCATTTGGGATTTTTTAAAACCTCTATCATGAGTTAAAAGTGGCTAGAGAGTTGAACCATATTACAGGGAAAAAATAAATTTCCTGTGCTCAAAACCTTAATGTATTTCAACCTCCACGTCACTTTAATAACTTGGTTACATAATCACTGTAGGGATAATTAGGCTAACACATTGTTATCTAAGGAGCATGGTAGGTTTTGATTTTTCAGCCATTCATCCCCACGAGGAAATGATGGCCAGCTATATGACAAAGGTCTAGAGATGAATCGGAAAATTAAATGACGTGTTCCCAGTGCCCATCAACTCTGTGGCAGAATCAAGAGCAGAATCCAACAGGTGTGGTTCTTAAATCTTATCATCTTTTTCACTCAGTTTGAAAATAGTGTTTGCCTTAAAGAGTCTGGTCTGCACACACCATATCAGATGACTTCTAATCCTTGCAACTGAAAGCTCTCTCTGATGGGTGAGGCTCTGTCATCATTGTGGGTGAAGTAGATTCACGTATTTTGTTTTACAGAACCCCAGGGTTTTGCTCTCTTAATCCCTACTTTAATTCATTTGTTCAGGGAAAGGAGTGACATTCCAGCAAATGGGGCTGTCAAGCCTGCAGAAATTTCCTCTCAAGTTGAGATTTTGATTCTAGCCAAGGTCTGTCTCGGGCAACCCCGCCCTGGCGCTAAAACTTCCATGGCTTTTGCTTTTACCCCCACCTGTCGCTGCTTTCTCTCTGGACCCAGTGTTAGGCCTGCTACTGTATCCACCCAGCTGTTGCCACTCAGCTGTTGTCAGTCCTCAAGCAGTCAACACGTGACAGTAAGATGAGCACTTTGGGCCAATTCGGGGAAACATTTTGTGGGGGTGGAAGGGCTGAAGGGTAGATTGCCAAGAACTAAAAACCTCATTCTGATAAGTATAAATTTTGTTCCTGCCGCCAGGCTGGCACCAGATAAGGGTACCTGGTATAGTCTGACAAATCTCGGCATCTTCAAGAGGCCACTGAAACATTCCTTCAGAGGTTCCTTTCTCGAGTGCCTTTGTGTACAAATCACCATGCTGGACAGACAGGCCTCTTTCACCTCCCCACCCTTTCTCCGTTCTTCTCCGTCCCAATTTCACATCCAGTTCACTCACTTCACGGGACACAGTCTTACATGCTCCCCCTTCCCCCTGGTAATGGCTGGAAGGCAGCCCAGCTCCAGAGACAGCTGCTCCTAGGTCAGAAAGAGGCCTTGGTCAAAGCTAAGGCAAACTTGATTTCTCTGGCAGATAAACAACCAACAAGTCACTTCACTTTTGCAGTCACCTGCCTCTTCAGACCAGCAGCTGTCAAGGGAAGCTTCTGGCATTGTCTGGCTTCCCTTGGAGAGAGAAAAGGGGGGAAAGGAGAAAGAAAGAGAACGCAGAGGGTGGCAGGAGCGGTGTGATGGAGAGAGAAGGAAAAAGGAAAGGCAAGGCAGAGAGGGAAGTGATGAGCTGGCTGGGCTCTGGCTCTGACAGACCCACAGCGCTCACCTTTCATCCCCTTGGAATGGAAGCTTCTGAAAACTCTAGAGGGGCACCTCGTTTCCGGGCGCGAAGGTATGTACGTAGAGAACAATCTTCAGTTCGAGGGCCTCTTCAGAAGGGAGATAAATTCACTCTTATGTATTTTTGCTCTATTAAAAACAGATTCAGAAAAACACAAGATTGCAAAAAGCCAGTAGCAGCTGCTCTCAAGGGAGAGTGACTACTTAAAATTCCCATAAAATGTAAAATATGAGTTTAATAATGATTTCATCTTTATTGGCATTTAATTTCACTTAAGTCGTTTTAAGACTGTGATAAAAATCTCCATTCCAGAAGCTTTCAAAGTGGGTGGGGGAATAATAAGGGGATCATTTTAAACTTATGATTGGCGATCTAAGCATTTATATTTTTTTAGGCAACACTTTTATGGGGCTGAGAAAAGATATATTTGCAATGTATCACTTGAAGATCTGGCTTTTTGCTGTTGTTGTTTTGGTTTTTTGCAAGTTGCTAATGAAACTGGGTAAGCCAAGAACAAACACATGGCCACAAAGTCAGATACTCTCCTAGGTACTTAAAATTCATGTGGATTTCAAATTTATTGGCCGGCAATGATGGGAAAGCGCCTTACAGGGCCTGTAGTTCTTGCTGCAAGTGGGCTCTGAGCACAGTGGGCCTAAAACCGAAAACCAAAAACCAAACATCTATGGTAATCAAATTTGATTTGAAAATGTGGTAGGGGAAAGACATTTTGGATTCCAGTTTGTCAAGATGTGCCAGAAGCGAGCCACCTTTTGTGAAGGTGGCTTCTTGACTAGACAGAACAGTGCTGGTTCACCTATAGTCGCATGGCTGATGGTCTGCTTTTGAAGAGACTGTGATGCATAAGGTTATGTGAAGGAACGCTTTTTTAAAGATGGAGATTTGTCATAAAATATGCGAGGCTGCCTGCAGGAGGAGAAAATTGTTTGGTTGTAAACATCGGTCATTATCTACCAAGCCCCAGTCTCTAAGTTACCGTGGACTTCGAGCAAAGGTGCTGGTAGGGCTGCAGCTGAGGGACTACGTTCCGGTTCATTGATTGAGCCCCGTGACAGAAACAGGATTGTTTGATTTCAGGCAGTGGGTACTCTATGTACAAATGCACTTATTAGCACTCTGTTTCTACTAAGGTTTTTTTCTTTTTCTTTTTTTAAATGCCAGTGATAATTCAGAGCTCAAACAATCACCATTGGTCAAAACTCCATTAGAGATGAGGAATGAGAGGAAAGGGGTTTTGCTGAAACAGCACAATGCACCCGATTGCCTTGGAAGGCCTCGTATAAAAATGAGGTCATTCAGAAACTTTCCCTTGAAGTGCTTCCAATTCTTGAATTGCCTTTTGTTTGGGAACTGAATAGCAAGTTGATTAAAAAAAAAAAAAAAAAAGGAGACAATTAGTGAAAGGTGGGGGGATGGGTCTAGGGAAGAGCAGGAGGTTTTTCTACAATGAAGCTGACACTATGAGGAAGCCTGGTCCTGCGTGGTGTTGTCCACCAGGTTGTGTCCACAAGACGAGCCTGCTGATGGCACCACCCTCTTTCACTGCTGTTGATAAGATCCTTGGCTACAAAACGACTTCATTGAACCCCAGTGCTCAACAGTGGCCCAGGGGAGCTGCCTGCCAATATAACTCAGACTGCCAACACATGATACCTGATGGCTCATTACTGCATGAAAATTTTACAGAGGGGCCCCATTGAGTTGTTTTCAGATTTTTTTTTTTTTTTTTTGCCTTCTGTCAAAGCAGTGAAATGAGAAATTTAAGCTTTTCATCAGGTGTTTTTGGTTGGGTGTTTTTGTTTTGTTTTCATTTTTAAGCTCAAGAGCTTTTGAAATTTGTATTTTTGAAAATGGCTATTGTACATGTGCTTATATCATAGAAACAAAACCCCGTGGCGGGGTGTATATTTGTTTCTCTCTGGTACCTATGTCAAGTACTTATGCGGTTACTACATAGCTTGGCTGCCAAACTATTTAAACTCAACCATACCCCATAAGCTTTCCTCGGTGCCTGCCGTCGCTGTATCCCACTTAAGAGTGATCTTTTATATTTGACGCTAGTTTTGCTTCTAACTTTAAATGGTAAAGCAAATGTGCTTTGAAAACTCTGGTACACTGTAGTTGTTAAATAAGGCAATAACCTATGCACTTGTAATTCTTTCTCTCTGACCTACTTACACACTACTTCACCCTCCTTATAGTATGATTAAAAGCTGCTTTGAATCCACGATTGCCTCCAGGGATTGGTGGCGAGAATTTAACAAACTGCTGAGAAGGCTTAAGTCAGTAAGAGGGCTTCCCTACAGCTTCTCCTAACTAATTCACATGCAATTAAAGGGAAAATAAAAATTTCAGAAGTGTACATGTTAATGAAGCCTTTTCTATCTCACAGAATGTTGATATAGATGGCGCTTTATCCCATAGCTGATTTGAAAACAGTTTTTCCTTTTGATTAATGCAGTTATGCTCTGCCTCTGTTGTGGGCACTGGTTCTGTTTGTTCGTTTAAAAATAAATTTGTTATATAGTCAGCTCATTATATACATTTGGGATTTATGTAAATAATGTGTGGAAAACCAAAAACTGTCAAGGTTTGTCTCATTTATCCAGCTAATTATTAAAAGTATTAAAAGACCAGCAGAATTCTTACAATTTCAAAGGTAGCCTGCAGTAGCTGGGGTAGGGAATAAATGTAACCCGGTGTTATTAGGAAAAGCTTGGGCATTTTGGATATAAGAATTGATTTTATTGCATGTATTTCAATTCCTTATGAACTTAGACCTGGTTCCTCAGAAAGGCAATGTTTTCAAATGAAGTTTAGTCCTAGCCCTACATTAACTGTCTTGGAATTAGAATTATCCTGGTCAAAAGCCAGATATATTGTTCAGCTGAAGAAGGAAGTCAAGTGAATTATGTATGTTTGGCCTTAATTGAATACTGCAGGCCTGTTAACTCCACATTGCTCAATGCATCAAGCCTGGATTTAAAATTGGTTATGTGAATTTAAAACTGGCATATAAATATTTTCCTTCATAACCTCTAAAGCTGGTCAGTTCTCATCACAGAAGAATTTGTGAGATTTTTTTTCTCTCCATATTGTGGTGTTTGATACATTTAACACAGGTGATACATTTAACTACACGTGACTGAGTTGTTTAACCCCCTGGCTACTGTGATTACCAAGAGGCAACCTATTAATATTAATGCCTGCTCTGCAATTTATGATGTTACTTTAGAATGTGAAATAGGTCATGAAGTAGTCTTACATACATGTGACATTGGGAAAAGTTTGGTTTCATTCAAATAACCAAACAATAAAATAATAAGGAGAATGCTAAATTAGAATGCCACCATATAAATTACTTATCTTTTAAGAATTTGAGCAAATCACCTGGGAAAATCCAACTCATCTATTTTTCATAAGCATTTTGTCATTCACAGTTCCTATCAGTAAATCAGTCACAAATCTTAAATGGAAATTTAAGCTTCATGGTCATTATAGGCCTACCACTCTTTAATGAAGTTACTGTTGGTTTTAAATCATTGTATTACATACTTGGAAATGACAAATTTGTGATTTATCTTTTTAAAAGAAAAAGTGACTTATTACTGTTTATTTTCAGTCCCTTATACTCTTAGTGTTTTCAAGATGATACAAAAGTAAACATAACTGTGCAGAGATTGATTCATCTTTCTCCTTAAAGCTCTGAGATAAGTTCCTTAATTTCACTTGGGCCATTTTTGATATGTTTACTTTGGCTAAACCACGAATCCTATTTCAGTTATCATGATTAGTTCATACACTAGTAAGCATATTACACTGAGAGCATTTAAACAAACAATTGAGATGGTTCCACTCTGGTGTCTTTGGGAGTTTGGCTTTGACAGAGCGGTGAACTAGGCTTTGGCCACACAGTGGCACGGAACCTAGCAGCGGTTCTTCTCGTGTCAGGCGCCCTGGAAATGGGGAATTGGGAGGAACAGTGCAGACTCAGTGCGGTGAGCGTTTCTAGATGCTCTGGACCCTGGGAAAAGTCGGGCTAATTTTAAAGCCAGTGAGCACAGCAGCCCCAGCCGCCTGCCACGGGCAGGTCCCTCCCCCGGGCGGGCCCGCAGGGGTTAAGCTGCGGCGCGCGGGCGCGCAGCTCCGCCTCCGCTCGCCGCACCTGGCGCTCCGCAGATCTTGGCCTCGGCGCTAGGTTTCGGAGGGGATTGGCGGAGCGCGGGAGGGGAGAGAATGTGACAAGTGCCGGCTCCGGCGGCCGCCGTGGGGAGGCCGCGCGCACCTGTCCCTGCCCGTCTCGCCGCCCGCTACCGCTCGGACGCGCGCACCGCCCCCCCCCCCCCCCCCCCCCCCCCCCCCCCCCCCCCCCCCCCCCCCCCCCCCCCCCCCCCCCCCCCCCCCCACACACACCGCCCGCCCTCCGAGCGCCGCGTGCGCTGCGAACATGACTTCTGCCTTCAAGCTGGATTTTCTCCCGGACATGATGGTCGAGGGCCGCCTGCTAGTTCCCGACCGAATGTGAGTGGGGCCCTGGGGGCACGTGTAGCCGCGCGGGCGCTCTAGTTGCGCCCCCCGGCCAGGCAGCCACTGCCAAATCGCCTTCCCGGATCCCCGAGGAGGGCGAGGCAAGCTCGGCGGCTCCTCCGCCCCGGGAACGCGGGTGGCGGCTCCGAACCAGCAGCCTCCCCTGGGCTTTCGAGCTCGCGCTGGGCAAGGGGAGGAGGGAGAGTGTCCTGACCTGCCGAGCTGCGCCGGGACCGGAGGACGGAGCGCGGGGACTGGGGTCCGGAATCGGGTAGGGGACCGGCGAGCCAGGCCTGCGAACGTGAGCGGGGACCGGGTGAGGACCGGTCAGCGGGGCGCGGCGTGGCGTCCCGGGGTGGAGTGCGCGCGTGCACGCTCATGTCATTGGGAATGCGGGGCTGTTGGAGCTTTGGTGGCCCATTTAAAGATCCCTTCTTACCAAATTACCCGCTCATCTGACTTTGCATTTGCAAAGATTCCTTTTCTGTAGTGGGAGAGTGGAAGGAGAGAAGAGGAAAGAAACAAAAAGGGGTAGTGGTGGTGGAGGATAATTATAAAGCATTACAATAGCCAGGTGTGCTCTGTGGCAGAAATTAGTGGTAATTTTTACGTAATCATGGTGGTTTTGTCTGATATGCAGCCTGTAATTTAATAATTAATGTGCTTCTGGTAGTTTTACATGTCGTCAAACTAGAGTTTATTGGGAGAAGTAGAGAGCTGGGGTTCCTGAAGAAAGTATGCTTCATTTTTATCTGGCTGCTTCATTTTGGTAGTGCCTTGAACGGGCAAGAGAAACTTTGTCACCTCAGTAGGATCTATCCGTATGTCAGCGTGTTTTGAAAAGAAAACCTGAAGAGAGAGGAAAGGGATTGCCAGACGTGGGTATGAAAGGTCTGTGTCCATTTTAGACATGGAATATGTGAAATTGTCAATTATCAGGCAGGGATGTTGATAGCGAATCTAGGCTACAATTAGTCTAGGGAAAAAGGACTGCTATCCTTGGTGAGAGTCCACCTAAAATGTTTCCTATTCTGCACACTGGAAGACTTACCATCCATATTCTTTCTGGCACATTACTGTCTGTACTCTTACCAATTTTCATGCCATTCCGAGCTTTATGATCCATTTCCCTGGCAACTAACTTCCCCCAAGGTGGTAGACTATTTTTCTTCTATGTTAAATGTTATGAGTTGAGAGATTCTTGAGAAACTCCACAGTGGGCAATTATTTGAGCCCCTAGGAATTTTTTTTTTAATGGTAGAGGGAGATGATAGAATCTGTTAAATGCGAATTGTCCTTTCAGTGGATATTAACTCACAGTCAGGTTCGTTATCTCAACTAAGATAATCAGATAACATAAATTAAAATATTGAATTTCCTTTTGGCAGTTTTCTTGGAGAAATTAATCTTGGTTAGTAACATTCCCATGATAACTGGTTTTAAAAGGTGTCTGTCTTGTCCCCCTTAAATATATATATGTACAGATGTATAATACATGTTTTCACATTAGCTATTGAAAATTTTGTGTATTTCCTCCTCTCCAGAGGAGAGTTGGGCTGAACTGAAGAATTGGCTTGCCCATGATTTTGAATTTATGGTCACCTGCTATATGTAAGTGACCATAATATATCTAGCTAATGAATGCTCTCTGAATTTAAAGTGCTAGTGGCCTCCGAAAGGTGCTGTCACTTGTCAGTTAAATTATGAACATTTAATTTGTTCTTTTCATTATATGGATGTAGGTGGCTTGTTCAAACTGTTTGCTCTGAATACAGCCTGTGTGTTTTAGCCACGGAATATCTGTACGAATCCAAATGTGACTTCTACCCCCACTTATCTTCCAGATATTCGTTATTTACAGATGATGTCCTTTCGAATCAAACTTAAATTGTTTTCAGTGTTTGTCAACTAGTGTTTAATTGACCTTTTTAAAAAAGAGGGAAACTAGAGGATTTGTAAATGACAATCTTATTATTTGTCCCCTCATCCCTGAGAATGTGGTAGTATGATTTCCTAAAAAGTTTACAATTAGCAAACATCAGAGACCAAGTGGGGCATACAGAGGTGTGTGGGAGGGCAAACGGCCAATTGAAAATACTTGAAACCCACCTAGCACTGTATTTTATCGCCATATTTAAATAATTGAAAAGACAGCTGTGTGGGTTTAGTGTTTTCCAGACTGGTTGTCAATGAATGGTATGATGCCCTTTGCCTTGAATTTTCGTGGGCTAGATACTGGCCTGTTTCTGAAAGGAACTTAAATAAAGTACAGGGGCTTTTCTGGTGCTGATATTCTAAAGCAGTAGCACATATTTCCGATGTCACTTTCCCAGGAGAATATATTGGATAAATTTGTGAGATATAATATGATTGAGTCCTCAAGGCAGATACACAAATAGCTTTGGAGATGAATTACTACGCTTCATAGCCCCACCAGCCATCCAGTGTTTAAAAAGCTCAGCTCACTGAACGCTCTGTAGTGGTGTAGAATTATTAGGACATGTGCTTCCAGGTCTTGGAGTTTTAAATACTCATTAATAAAACTGCAAGTGGAAATGGACCTTTTAAATCGTCTTAACTACAAATGTTTTGTTATCTGTGTGTCACTGTAGAGTATCATTTACAACAAAGTGTGGTGAAACAAAGTAGGAACTGGTTTTTTAACAAAATCTGTTTTAAACATGGGTAGTAGCTGGTTGTGGATTGGTGTGTTGGGGGTGTGTTTCTTCCCTTGCCTCACCTTTTTAGTGAGCAGATATGCATTTAGGGTTTTTAAGTGTTTCTTTAATTTTTAAACAAAAATATAAGAAATAACTAGGAAATGAGAAATTACGGGTGGAAAAATCTATAAATACAATTGCAAAAGTATTAGTTCAGATTTGTGATGTTAAAATAAGATGCTGAGAAGAAGCTACCAAGAAATTAAAATGAAATCTTACTATTTTTTTTACCCACAATTGGTAAGTAACTTTATTGGAAATGAGAAAAGTTATTCTGCACTTTTCAGTGAGAAAAGTGTAAATTCATCAACTTGGCGAGTTTCCCTTTCGTTTTATTATACCCTCCCAAGTCAGGGTGACTAGAAATAGCTGTCAGTGTCTCACTGAACTGATGGTCGGTTCTAGCGACATCATTGTTGGAGTTGAAAGGGGTGTTAGAGGCCATCTCCTCAGACCTAGTTTTATAGATTAAGAAGTTATTAGAGGGGTCATGTGACCAGCCTAAGACGTCAACGTAATTACTGCCTTCCCCCTTTCTCCCCTAATTTGACAAAACCACCAGTCATTGATGGGAATGCCTGCTGTGTCTCAAGACACTTCACTTACAGTCTCTAACCTTCATAATCCATCTACAGGGAGGTTATCATACCCACTTCACAGGTGATCCTTGAGGTCACGTGCTTGCCGGGCCCACCGAGGCAGGAAGCAAGAAAGCAGTGGTCGGCCTGTGTACAAGCGTGTTACGTAAATGTGTGTTCGCATGTTAAGGGGAGAGGAGAGAGATCTCTGAACTTAATATGACTTAGATTTCTTTTTGGTCAGATAAGCAAAATAGTGCCACATGGGAATGATTGAGCTTTATGGGAAATACATACCACCTTTTCAGACTTGACTCTCTAATTTGGTTCAAATTGAGTCTGTTAACTCTGTAATTTGATTCAAATTTACACTGTTATTTCACATTTCAGTTAACTAAGAATATATTTTAATTAAAAATATTTTTGGTTTACCAAGTACCAGCGAAATGAAAGTCAAAAGCAGTGGGTGTTTTTTTTTGTTTTTGTTTTTTAAAGATGGCATTTAAAATTTTCTTGTAGAATGCCATTACAAATAATAAAGAACAGAGATAAGTGAGATTTATCACCTGATTCCATGATGGTCATAAGAAATGATTCAAATGAGGAGACTCTAAAAGAAAGGGCTATACATATGGTTCTTCAAGGATATTTTAAAAATGTATTTTCAGGTGGGATTTCTCAGTTAGCACTGAATATTTTAGCATTAGCTGCTTCCTGAGACCCAAAACTCATCCCACATTGGCATTTAGAACTCTAACGTTATCAATGATCTGGATTAGAGGTATTATTTTATTGTTAAATCTTGCTATATAATTGTAATGTGCTGGATTGAGATTACTTTGGCGTCTGTTGAGGGGAGGCAGTGAAGGGAGGCAGTGAACTGGGGTGAGGGGGGCAAGGGCCTAGCAAAACAAGATAAAAAGGAGAGGATTTTCAGATGTGAACCTAGTAATTAAGATTTTATGTGATCATTTAGAATGTTTTTCTCGTCAGTATTTCTCCCACCCAGCAGCAGTAATAACAGTGCATTTGGCCTCTGATG
Organism: Macrotus californicus; assembly: GCA_007922815.1. Classification (NCBI taxonomy): domain Eukaryota; kingdom Metazoa; phylum Chordata; class Mammalia; order Chiroptera; family Phyllostomidae; genus Macrotus; species Macrotus californicus. The sequence continues at coordinate 32,078 of VMDR010001753.1, forward strand.
AAAGACTGTGGTCTTCCCCTCCTGCCCTGTTGTTTTTCTGTTGTGTTTGTTTTTTTTAACACAAATCCCCAAAATTTCCTTTCTCATCACCCCTTAACTTGTGGTTTTGTTTCTTACAAGTTAACACTCATTCGCTTCTTATAAATACACAGATAATGTTTTGGCATACAAAATAATCCGATAAACTTTCAGGCAACCAGCACACACATGATCTGGGTGTTGTGTCAGAATTTGGGGTGGGGTTCTTTGTGGAGGCTTGTATGCAGACTCGGGAGACCAAGGGTCAATGGGGGTCTGATGTCACAGTAGTGAATTACAAACAGACCTCACAACTGGCAAACAATACTATAAACATCCCTATCATACTTGCATTTCGGTGAGAACTTCATATTTTCCACGTGTTGCAATGAGCTGAATTAATGTCTTTCATGTGTAAGCATTTCCTGTGTCGAACTTGACCCAAATTTACTCTGTATTTCCCACTTAGAGTGTTAATACCAGAGGGCTCTGTTTGTTCAGGGGAGGGTCCTGTTTTGCTTTTTGTTTGTGCATTGGGACAGACCACGGAGTCAGCTATTTCTCGGTGTAGTATTTGTTCTAGGAAAGTGCAGAAGGGAGCGTTGGGAGGATCCTGATGATTTCTAGTCCATCGGCACCTGCGCGTGCCATGCCCTCGTCTGTGCCTGCTGTGAGGGAGGGGCCGCAGTCTAGCGAGGCCAGCAGCAGCCGTGTGCTACTTGTGTAGCGGTGCAGAAAATGTATTTTTATTTTTCCTCAAGAAAAAGCTCTTGCTCAATCTAAGAGAAATGGAGCTGTGCACTCCTGGAAAGACCTTTGAGGGAAACAAAAACCAATTAGCGCAGTAAATGTGATACTCTCAGGTAATTGTCAAATAATTATTCCCCTTCAGCGTCATCACTGTTTAATTGTGCCATCCCATATTCTCCTGCTCTGGATGTGGATGCGAAGGGATGGAAACTTCGCTCCCCTCCTGGGACTTCCTTTTTCATTTACTGAGAGCCTTACACTCCTTCTAAAGGACATTTAAAAGAAAGGGGGAAACATTGAGGGAGACTTTGAGCCACTTCCCATTTGTCCTAAATCACAACAGAAGATGATTACTCCAACTAGCTTCGTGGCAATGCAGTTCCAGTTACGTGGTTGCGGTGCCAGTGAGCGTGTTTGGGATTTACACCGTCGCTCTGCGACACCCGGAGCTTTGTGCACAAGCTGTTTTATGAAGTGCAGGTTGCACGCTGTGTTCCGATGCTGAGAGCCATGCTTTCAAATCAGCTGATAATTTAAGATGGAATGCTAATAAATATGTAATCATACACTTTCAAAATGACAAATGAGTGCAAATTCCGTTTTTGGCTAAATTTTAATTACTCCTTGGAATGAATGTCTCAGCCAACTTGCCAGCAAATTATTAGACACATTTTCTCCCCCTCCCGAAAATGTATGTGAATTAAGTTTAGGCTGCGTTTAGACTAAAGTAGCATTTCAGTTTATTGTTCTGGACTTTTCTAACAGACTAATACGGCCTTTTCCATAAGGTCAGCTTTTAAATAATCTGAAGAGATCTCAGTTTTAATGCTCTGTGGGGTCATACAGACAGATTGACCAGTACATAGGATTCCTTTGAGGGTAACAGTGCTTTAAAAATGAGGTGCATAGAGGGTTTTGATTTTAAGCCTTAACAGTGAACGAAGTCAAAGAGGTTTTTCTTTTCAGTGAAACTGTGCCTCTCTGTGCTTTACCCACAGAAGAAGTTCTCACAACCCACCAGCTGCTTTGTCCGGCATTTACAGGCCCAAACAGGACTGAAGGGTTCCTGCTCTCACAGATGATGGTGTTGATTCACTCCTTAGAGAGGGTGCAGTTCATTTCAGCTGATTTGATGAACATTTTGACAACTTTTGCACAGCTTAAAGTGTTTTTAAAGTACCGTAAGAATGCATACTTCTTCACCTTCCACATCAGGATCTGAAATTCTGAAATGTTGCATTGAAAGGCTTACTTTCCATGCTTTTTCTAAAGAAAGTTCAGAGTTTGACTTAGGCTCATTAAATTTTAAGATGGTATTTTAATCCTTTTCCATGAATCATGTCTTCATTTCTTGGTCTCCCCCTGTAGCAGTGGAGTTGTACCACATTTATCTGACACAAAATCATTTGATCCTGTAGGGGAGAAAAGCAGGATATGTTCTTACTCATCTGGCTGTGGTCAACAGGCATAAAATGTGTGTGTGTGTGTGTGTGTGTGTGTGCACGCGCACACACATGCGTACATATGTATATGTGGAAAACTTTCAAAAAACTCTCATTGGGCATAATTCTTTACTTTCTTGAAATATTTTACATTTAATGGTCTTTGGCTATAAGTTACAAAATTCTTACACAACATAACAGATGTTTACAGATGATTACCTTTGTAACTGAAAAATTAAAGATTCAGAGAAGTTTAACAGCTTGACCAAAGATGTACTTCAAATTAGTGATACAGCAGAAATTGGACTCCGGGCTATCTTTTTAAAAATTTTTTAAAATTTTATTTACTGATTTAGGTGAGAGGGTAAGAGAAAGAGGAGAAACACTGGTTTGCTGTTCCACTTGTGTATGTCTTCATTTGTTGCTTCTTGTATGCGCCCTGATGGGGGATCAAACCTGCGTCCTTGGCATATCAGGACAGTGCTCTAACCAGCTGAGCTGCTTGGCCAGGGCTTGAGGACTATGTTTTGATGCTTTGGCCCAGAACCTCAGCGTTGCTTCTGTTAAAAGTGCGAAAACAAGTTTACTTTGATGGCCCTCATACCTGACTGGGTGACAAGCTGAGACCTGCACCTGGGTGCCCTTCTGTGTCTCAGTTCCAGCGGAGATGATGCTACTGGCCTGATCTTTTAGGTCTAGTGTAGGAACAAAGAAAGACTCTTCACAGGAACATTTGGACAGTAGACCCTAAATCGATATTTTCTTGGGTAGACACAGCTGGTCCTAGCCAGACCAAATTCTTGGCTGCTGGCACATTTTATGTGCTCCATATATATTATCCCATCGCTTCCTGTCGCTGTTGAAAGGAGTCCTTGAAATTGTGAATGTGCTAAATGGGCATCCGGCACATAAACAGAACATCTTAAAAAGGCTAAAGTTACAGGAGATTGATGGAGCCATAAGGGGGTGGTAGATTGGTGTAAACCGATTTAAACACGTGCGTTTGCTCTCACACCCAAATGTCTTTTCTGTTTGCTTCTCCAGAGTGAGACATTGGGTGTCCTCCAAGGGGACAAATACAGGTTGAAATTCGACATATCATTTCCTCCCTGAAAGCTCTTAGAGGAATAATAAAAGGGGAAAATGGTATGAAAAAAGCTTAAGGAAGGACAGCTTTTGGCACAGAGGATGCTCGTCTGTTTTGTGAAGCTGCTGCTGCCGCTGCACCCCTGCTGGTGCTTTGTGCCCTAACCTGGATTCCTTCAGGTCATGGACCACATAGCTGTTTTTGAAGTTGTCTTTCTGCCTTTTTATGTTTTCCTGATTTGTATCTTTTCAGTCCTCTTAATCTCTAAAATTAAATGGGCTTCTCTCAGCCCATTTTATGATCCGTTCCTGAGCAGTTTTCTAAATTTCAGGAGAAGAGGCCACATCTGTCCACAGCACAGTTCTGAGAACTGGAGCCTCGAGAGGAGGGCGGGATCAGCACAGCTCGGTCATCACTGGTAGTAAATTCCACTGGCGCAGCTGCGTGTTTCTGTGCATAAAACTGTATTTGACTTCTTCCTACATTATGGAAGGGGTGTTGAGTTTTCTGGTTGAATGTAAGTGTAGCATATTTCAGAATGATTAACTTTATGGATGTCATTGTTGTGGCCAGCTATATTTGGCTCTGCTGCAGCTGTGTTTGCATTCTCAAAATTGTCACCAGAAGGCCTCCAACTGCAATTATTCCCTTCAGTCCGTGCTGGTAACATCTTTCCCCGTGACTCCCATTGTCCACCCAGCCATCTTTCCCCGGCATCAGGATTTAAAGGCAGCACACACATCCTTTGAAAAGCCCGAATGCTAGCTAACACTCTGGCAGCTCTCTCTCAAAGGGATTTCTTAATACGGAGTCATTTTTATTTTACATCGTAATGCTCCTTGTCAGGATTATTCTTTCTTTTTACAAAAAGCCCATATTTTCCCGACTCTTTTTTCCTTCCTTTTCTCTTACTCTTAGATGTCAAAAAATCACTTCCAACATTTACTGATGGGCGGTGTTTCTTTGTTTTCTGTATGAGTAGGGCACTCAGCACATGCTTTTTCCTTCTGATTCTTAGAAGTGCCTTACAAAACCTTATATGGATGGGAGGTTGAGGCACAGCTTTGCTTCTGAGCTCTTGCCACAGAACTTACTTCCCTCAGGTAGAATTTAGGAAATGTTTTATTTCCTTCATTCAGAAACCATTTTAACTCGATGGGCTGTTGGGTGGGTTTTAATTTTTAGTTAGAAATCACTTCCTCTGGGATTGTTTCTGGTTGTCAGGGACATTCACTCTGCCCGAGGACCTGCTTGTGTGCTGCAGAACGGAATCCCTAGGAATATTGCTCTAGCATGGGCGTCCAACCTTTTGGCGTCTCTGGGCTACACTGGAAGAGGAAGAGTTGTCTTGGGCCACACATTTAATACATTGCAATACATAAGCACAAAAAAAATCTCATAATGTTTTAAGTTAATTTATAATTTTGTGTTGGGCCTCATTCACAACCATCCTGGGCTGCATGCAGCCTGCAGGCCGCAGGTTGGACACCCCTTGTCTTTCCAGCAAAGGGTCGGGAGGGAGTTCTTTGAGGCTGAATATCCACTGCTGAGCCCCAGCCTCGTGTGCTCTCCTGGCTTGTCTTCTGATTTGTTCCATGTCCCCTTCAGGTCTCAAGTGACTTGTCAAGACTTCCCACCTAGAAAATAAGGATAATAGGATACGCCTCTTACCTGTCGCACAGTGCTATTGTTGTAAGGCTAATACTGGGAAAGGAACGACAACCTAAATACTTTATAGCTTCACGGTGCTTAAAGCTGACCACAGGTTCATCTTCATTGCCTAAGAGAATCAGATACAGTGGAACTTCATTACAGCTGGCCGGCTAATGTTTTCTCCCCCAGAACATTCATGCTTTGTAGTCTCAGCCAAAGACCCATAAAGCAGGATTGCCCCATACAAAGTTTCAGAAAATGCTTCGTACCCAGGACAACATTAAGAAGATGGATTTTCTTTTCTCTCCTCTTTCTGCATGATGATTGAGAAATAAAATGCAGTTTGTGGGCCAGCAACTGTGAACTTGTGATCAGACCTTCCCTTCTGGAATGGGGTGAAGCAGAGAGCAGAACCTCCTTCCAATATCCCCATATGCATGTTCCGAAAAAGCGCATCTCTAACCTACTGAAATAGGTGAGAATCAGCCACATGATAGGAAGGCTGGTTCTCACATAAAGTGACTTTTAAGCCTGCAGAAACTCGTCCTTTAAGAAAACAAAACAATTTTGATGGTGTGAATAGGGAGGGGTAATTCTGTAGGTCCTGCCACCTCGAGGCCTTACCGGGCACCTAGGTCACAAAATGTCCGGGGAACAAAGGGGAGGGTCTCTGAAGGAGGAGACCGTTTGGAGAGAGAATCATTGACTTTCGCCTTAGGAGGTAGCACAGTGGATTCAGGGTGTGTACCCAGGTGGTGCCCAGCTGCAGGATGCATCTAAATTATTCTGTTCCTGGACTTTCATAAGCAGACACTTATTTCTGCTGACATAGCTGATAGGGTCCTTGAAATCTAAGAGACCAGAGCCACTACAGCTAGTGTGAAGATTTGCTTCTCACGTTGCAAGTTGCTTGGTTCCGTAAGATCAGATGATGAGGTTCAGTTGGGAAGCCTCATCTGAGCCCATTGGTTGAGGGACTTCCTCTGTAACAAGGAAGGCCAGGGGAACACTCAGCATGGGCTCTGGCTAAGAGATGGGTGCTGATGCTGAGACACGCTCCAGGCCGTGAATGTGACCTCCGAAGTTGAGGATCCTTGCCTCGTGTAACAGACCACCTTGCACTGGGGAAACCAGGGCTGCCCCTGGAGGCGGTGGGGACTCAAGCGAAGTCAGAGGTGACGGCTGTGTCTGAGATCACTGGGAAAGGAAAACTGCCAAAATCTCACAAAGTCGGCCACGCCCTCGGTCTGCCACACAGACACTACAGGAGTTTCCGTGCAGAGTAATTGGCACTTCGTCATCATATTTTATCTTCTTAGTGTCAGAGAAGACTAAGTTTACAGGCAGCCTGGCAGCGGGGCCCAGACATTGTGTCAGCTGTTAGAAAAGGGGCTGAAACGGGGCCTGTCAGCCTCAGAGGACCTTCGAAGGCCTTTATCTTGCCTCAAACTAAGTCTTGTTTTCAGGTCTATTCAGAGCGTGAGACTTTTGATCTAAATTGATTTCTAGTTGTCTGTTCGATAAAATGATGTATACCCAGAAGCTAAAAAAGGTTTTCTGGCATCAGCAAAGCTATAATTCGTTGACAGACAAATATTTTGGATGTGTGTTTCTCCTAATTCTGATTACTAACGCTTCAAAGGATCCTGCCTTCCTGTGGGTACATTTTCTGAAATACTTTGTAATATTACTTGTCCTTGATTTAGAACATACTGTGGACAGCCATTAGGCTAAGGGATTTATGTAAGTTATCGATGATTTTCAGGGACATTTTGCAGGGTAAGTATTGTGTCATTCCCATTTCCCAAGTGGGGAACTTGAGTTCTAGAAGGTTCGAGCCTGTGTCTGTCTCTCTGTTGGTTTGCAAAGCCCGAGGTGGCAGTTTGGTCCAGGAGTCACTTATAAGTCTTCTGAGATTCTCGGATCATGTTATGACCATAAGCAGGTTAAAATATGTTGGTGCATTGGCAGCCGAATCTGTGGATTTGAGTGTGAAATACAGTTGCTTCGCTATGCCCTAATAACCTTCTTTTTCTGTGCTCTTTCACATAAATTATTTGTTCTTGATTGTGTTTCATAGCCAGACCAATTTCTGAGTCTAGAAGGCAAGAGTGTTGTAAGAGATGTCAGTAGAATGGGGCACCGTAGCAATGTGATGTCAAGATCTCCAGACTGCCCGAGGCAGACTCTCACTGCGGAGATAAGGAAGCAATTAACATTGAATGTGAAGGTGAATCCCAATTCTTCGTTTAAGATAACTGTGTATTTCATGAAGAGGTTTCTTTTGAGGATTTCGTGAGATTTCCTCCCATTTACCACGACTTAATGTCTGCACCTGATCTAGGTGAACACTTGGCCTTTCTCAGGGACCCTCTCTCTAGCCTGTAGCCCTCTTGTGAATTAGAAAAGGGCTGGCTTTCAGATGGTGTTCAGTCCCCATTGCCCCCTCAGTGGCTGACTCTGTGCAGTACCCTTTTTAGAGTTACATGCACTTCTACCCCCTTCTTCACAAGAGGGCCAAGGAAGTGAAATAAACGAGTCTCTGAGCAGGGCGGCAAATGGATTTTAGATGATCAGCAGTTATGGTGCCCGGTCCATTTCGAGTGTCAGTACACTTTCGACCTCTCCATAGTGGTTTGCTCAAGCGCTTAAACTTTGATAGGATTCTGGGTTTTCAGCACATCATAGGTATTTCTTTCATGGGTAGACACCCAATGTAAAGAAAGAGATGCTAGAAAGGTTAGAGGACAATATACTCATGGGTTGGCCTCACCCACAGTCCATTCTGTGCCCACCATTAGCTTGCCGAAATGCCTTTACTTTTGGCAGGAGACAAACGTCATAATCTAAGAGGATGTGATTTCAGTGGAGTTTTCATGCCCTGTGTGCTTATTGTATTCTTGCTACTGATGCTGACATTATCTATAATACATCTTCAGGTGACTGAAAATTGCAGGCTTTGTTGAACAAAAATACAGCCAAAGAGTGGAATGTATATCCACTCCACCCTCATTATAAGGTTTTAAGAAACCAGACTATAAGGCCCAATACCACGTCTCTCAACTGCGTGGTACAGACTCCATCCTCTGATGTTTGGACACTTGTCCAAGACCTGGGTTCTCAGTGAGTGTGGAATTGGAGGAAGATGTGGTCCATTACTCTTTCAGCACTTTGTTTGCACCACCGTCAAGTTGGTGACAGGGCTAACTCCTCTCACAAACCCTCTGTTTTCAGGATGTGAACCAGGAAACCACAACTGGATTTACATCCAAGCATGATGGGCCAAGTTGAGAGAGCTAGTTGCGATCCAGACACTGTTGCTCTCCTGGGGCAGGTACTCTTGTGCCCCTATGATGTCATGCTGCCTTTACGATCCCTTGCTTCCCCCTAGGGTGGGATTTAAAAAAAAAAGACTGATCCTGTGGGAACCTGCTGTAAGATGGACTCTTCCCTTGGTCTTAAATTCTGGCTGAGGGACAAGAAAAATACCCTGGCCAATTTTGCTCTTCTAGATACAAGATAAGATTTTATTTCTAATTTCAGTGAGAGCTTGGAATCAAAAAATAAATAAAGAGAAAGAATCTGACATTACATCTTAGTGTTTTGCTCATCATTGATTAACATTTTAAAACCCAGGGAGCCCATGTAGTACAAGATGCTCGTTGGCTTTGGGTGGAAGGTGAATCGGGAAAGAAGTGGCGATGACATTGTCATTGTTGTTCTGTTTCTAAGGTGTTAAATTTGTCCTACCTGAAGGTTCACATTGTTACTACTCATTCTCCCCCACCTAGCAGAGTTCAACTCTTTGAAAACCTAAGGAAAAATCACTGGGAAGGTTTAAATTAAAATAGAAGCAGAACCTTACTTGACTGAGGTTGCTCAGAAAACCCACAAACCATCTTGGATTCTACCGAGTCCGTCACCGACAAGTAGGACAAACATGTTAGCAAACAAAGAAGTGTGGACCGTAATTAAATTGTGAACTGGCGAAGTTGGTTTAGGGGTAGACCTAGTTACTTTTTAGTTACTTTTTTCTAACATAAATATAGTTGGGTTTTTGACAGACCACTTTACACTGTACAGTGAGAGTTACTGACTATGTTCATTATTTGTAGCATTCATAGATGACTAGACAACTTAGGGGTCTGTGTGATACAGCCCATCAGCAAGGATTGTGTGGGGTCTCTTTTCATTTTTTTAAATGTAAAGGGATTGTTGGAGCTTTCGAAGCAAGACCTCTGCAGTGGAAATTCTGAGACATAGCCAGTCTCCAGAATAGAATTGCCCAGTTGTGAGAGAGAAGCCAACGCGGGCGACTCAGTTTGTGTGTCTCACGCACTCCCTCTGTAAATCGCCAGTACTCTCTCTTATGTGCAGGGCACCTTTTTTTTTTTTTTTTTTTTGACAGGTTATGTGTTTATGTTTCTAAGTGCCTGGGCTTTGATGACTTGGATTCTTAACCAATCAGCAACTCACTTTAAGAAATGTAATTAGCCGAGAACCGAAGTCAGCGTTTGAGGTTATCTGATTCTTAGGGTTTCTTGTTTGCTTCTCCAGTAGCAAATTGATTCCACCTTGGTGTAATAAATACAGCTCGAGTTCGAAGCCCGTGGCAGTTGTACAGTTTGAAGCACAGATTCAACGGTTAAGATTAAGTTGGGCAGCTGAGGAGTTTAGGGTTTATGAGTCGCAACTGACCTGTCATTTGGCTGAATCAATTTGTTCTTACGTCGTCACGTGGAAACCACCTACACATTTTCTGTGCTGAAACCCATGGTCCTTTCCACTCGAGCGTGCCTGCTGGTGGCCAAGCGTTGCGCATGTATTGAGCGTTATTCTCAACATAAACATTTAAAGTGCCATGATGTACAGGTCGCTGCCTGTGCCGGGTGTTAAAAAATTTTATGAAGTGTTAACAAAACAGGTTTAAAATGAAGGATCTGCCCTGTTGTGTTGTTTTGGGCTCCGTAGGATTCATAAAGGATTTTCTTGTTCTTGGAACAAAAATGTAACTGTCCATCTCTCTGACCACCATCATTCCTCATCCCATACATTTGATGAAGAGAATGTGACAGTGTGACTTCCCCCATTTTTTGACCTGTCTAGATCCTTCCTACATTCCTTAAAATAACGTTTCATGTGTTCTTTCTTACTGAGAACACAGTGGAGGAAGTGTAGTGTCTTGGCAGACATGTGTGTAGACATTCCCACTTTGACAGTCTTGACCGTTTGGACTGCAGAATCTAGGTAGCTTGAGAGAGGAGAAAAATCAACATTAATCAGAATCGGTAATACTGCAGTTCTTCCGCATCTAAAAAGCTACTAGAGAAATGGTGTCCTAATCTGATTATTAGATTGGACCTGGTGTGATCCACAGACTTAAGTGAGCAAGCAAAGAAGTGTATTGGGTTGGCCAAAAAGTCTGTTTAGTTTCTCTGGAAAATAAGACACGTTTTTCATTTTCACCAATAACTTTAGTGGTTTGGCTATTTGAGTATATTGGCTGTCTCCCACTATTGGCTTCTAATGGGTAGAGGCCAGGGGTGCTGCTGAACATCTTCCAGTGCATAAGACAGCCCCACAGCAAAGATTTGGCCAGAATGCCAGCAGTACCGAAAAACTTGACAAACCACATTTTTAACATGTCCCATTAGTCACAGCGCCTTCTCCAGACATTGCACGAATTTTTTTTTTTGCGTTTCAGTTGTGTTTTTACCTTTCTTGAAATAATAAAGCATAATATGCCAAAAAATGTTGCGTACCTTCTTCCATCTTCAATATTAAAATGGCTGCACAAAAATGCACCAGTTTAGACAGTTTTTAAAAAAATGCATGCTGATATGACAGCTGTCACAACCTAACAAAATTGTTTCAAATGAAGTTAAAAACAACTAAGCGCTACTAGAACCATCTTAGGGAAAAAACTAGATGAACTTTTGGGCCAACCCAATAGATTTGATCTTGTCTACCCTGTTGGTCCCCGAGCATCCTTTAAACAAGTTCTTTAATTTATACTAGATCTAGAATCCTGAGAACAAGTAGGCACAGAGGGTGAAAATAGGCCGATGGATAGCAGCCACTTGGTTGGCATTGCAGACATGACCTCGAGCTCTTTTTCATCCTCTTGTTGCTTAAGACACAGCGAGTATGCGACCTAGTTTGCTGGAATACTTCCAAATACCTGTTGTCCCGGCACCATCAGGAGTGTCCTCGTTCACTCTGAAAAGTGAATGGTAAGTGATGTGTCTGTGTCTCATCCTGTATCACTAGTTTTCTTAAATGCAGGGTGGGGCAAAAGTAGATTTACCGTTGTTTGTATGGAAAATAATATAACTAATAAATGATAATACAAGAATAAACTCTGTTTACCAGCTTTTAAAAGACTATACATAAGACCAAATGAAGGCTTTCCACAGGCATGGTTATCCACGCTTTTAAACTCTCAGGAAAAGCAGTCTCTAGCCTCTCTTTCTCTGACCCATTCCCTTTACCTAAATCCTTGTAAATACTCAAAATTTAACAGAAATTTATTTGGCGTTTCTGATGTGTTGGCAGTCCTGCTGGGCGCCTTGGGATGTGCTGTCTAATTAACTTAAGTTCTCCTCTGATCCGAATCCCTTGTGCTGGAAGTCCCGGTCTGCAGCTTCGTCTGCAGACTCTTCCCCAGCACTCGGGTTCCGTGCTGGAGGACCCTGAGACGGGGCTTTCTGGGCAGCCTTTCCATTCAGTTCCATTACATGGAGGCAATAACTTGACCCCACTCTGGAAAGCTCACATAGGAAGCTCCATTACTTCTGTTGACTTTCAGCTGCAGGGTGGCCAGAGCCAGAAAATGATCTGATGATTCAGCCTTTGTTTGTTTTCACGCTGCCCTTTGTGAAAACGAAAGTTCCAGCCGAGGTCTTAGGACATCAGGGGGCCCAGGTAGATTTTTGAGTTTTAATCTCTGGCTATTTTACACTCTCCAGTGCTCATTACTCTTTCTCCTCCAGTGCTGGAATTTCAGAGGATTGGTGAAATAGGTGTGTCTAAAATCGATTTCCTGATGTTTACATTTATACCCAGCTGTTTGTTATTCGGCACAGCCCTCAGCATCCGAGTCTCAGCAGACCATGTAATGTGTGGCTGTAGCCAGATGTAATGCTTCTGCTCCCTAAATGTTTCCGTTAGAAGCTCTGAGAGGCAGGCTAGAGACTGCTGATAACCGTGTTGCCTGCATTAATTTACCCTCTGGAGCCACACAGATTCTGCTTGGCAATTGTATTTCATGACCAACAAGCAGAGCGGTGTTTGCGATCTCTTTCCCTGGTAGTGATGTTGACGTTGTGTAGATCAAGTATAGCTGCAGTGTTCTGAGAGATGCTTGTGCAGCTAATTCAAACCACAGGAAGCTGTCTGATCTGCATGCGTACAGCACGCTCATACTCAAGAAACATCCGCCAGGATTCATATCAGACCTTGGCTTAGATTAAAATAGGTTCATAAACTAGTCTCTTGAACAGAGCGTTTCTGAGGGAAAGTAACTTTAGGATCATTTCTCTTCAGTCTATAGTCAAACCGTGTTTCTAATTTGCATTTATTATTCAGATCTGTGTTTCCTTTTGTATTGGTGTGATGTATCTTTGTTTAGAGGCTACAGCTTCTACTAAATTTAATTACTTCCCTTCGAGACTTTAAATTGAGGGCAGTGTCTATTAATTGCTAATTACTTTCCCCTGCCATTTACACACCAAAGGTACAGTTACTAATTGAGGGTCTCTTCTGTACTGGGACATGAGATTTCTTCAGCCTCAATATTTACCTTTCTTTGGGGGCTGATTTTTATTTCTCTAATCTTATCTTTTATTAAACATAAAAGTTGACATTCCAGTGATATATAGGCCCTTCCTGTGATCCAAGTTGTTAGAGATCCGAGAGAAATAAATGGGAGTCATATTTGGCTCTGTATCGCCACCTGGTGGTGTCTTGATCTCCTTTAGCCTCCTTAGACCAATTTCTCATGGGAAGATGGTACCTGTGGGTCTTGTGCTTTGCTAGTTTTGCCCCACAGCCTCTCTGGGGGTTTCAGCTTATCCTCATTCTCTACTGGTGGCAGAGGGAAGCATCAGTATGGTCCGGTGCTTTTATGTCGTTAAGTATCCATTGCATGTCTGCTAGACATTTGGCAATTTTGACTCTCTCCTTAAAATTCCTCATTTGGCCTCCCTCACGTGATTCTTTTTCCTTTTGTGTTTCTTCTCTGTCAGCTGCTCATCTCTCCACCCCTAATTCTTCCTGCCTCCTGACTGTGGGCACCTTGCATTACTCACTTTTTGGCTCGCAGCTTGTCCTTGGCAACCTTCTCTTTCTAGAAAGCCTGTATCTTCAACTTCTCTCTCCAGGCGATGGGGGCAGGGGGAAGCTGTGTCTCAGCGTTTGAATGCTGTTTGTGTCTGGATGTGTGTTTCTGCCTCAGTAGACAGGGCTCAGAGGCAGTCCTGGGAGGTGGTGGGTGGAGTCACTCTGCTCAGTGACCGCTACTTCCTGAGTGCTCTTGGGCTGGCCACCATCCCATTACAGCAATTTATTAAGAGCGTTATGAATCCCATGAAGGGTTCTGTAACTTACAGAAAGAACAGTAAGAGTTCTTTCTCTCCTTATTTATTAGACTGAGAATTTCACAAGATGAAGTTGCTTCCCAGCTTAGCTTGGGCTATTTAATTTCTCCCTGACATTTTAATCTTTGCTTTGAAATATATTTGCTGATACTTGGCTTTTGTGTTGTGATGTACTCCTGTTCCATAGTGCTAAAACTTATAACTTAATTTAAAAAATCATAAAGGTCTAAAGAGCAAGAAGCGGATATAGATTGAATTAATGAATAGTGGCATAGTGAAAAACTTCAGATCCCTTATTACTGGAAAGTTTAGGTTTGAAGCAAAATCAGAGTGATTTGAGTTTGTGGTTTTTACTGGGTTTTGTAAAAATGCTCTACAGTGCCTAGAACGTCAGCTAGGTAGCCATGTTAAATTATAAATCCACCGGCTCTCATGGCAACATTGGACAGAGGAGCCAGCCCCTGCATGGGCAGTGCTGTGTGTCTCTCAGTCCCCAGGAGTCGTTGCCTCTGAGAGGACCAGCCCACCCTAGCAAGGATGAGCACAGGCCACGGTTCCCGCAGGGATGTTTCAGCCTTGTTTGAGGAATGACTTCCCTCTTCCCTGCCTGTATCCAGGCTCATATTGGTGGAGTCCCCTTGCATATTCTCTGATCTATCTCCTTAAGAGAAAAATGCTTCTCTTCTGGAAAGAGCCTATCTAAGGTGGTTTGCAGCATATTGCATATCACTAGGTTGTTCTCGTGGAGGTACGTGGTGTGTGAAATTGAGTGGTCTTTCAAACTGTAGTGCTTAGTAAGTTATTGATGGATGGTTGTCGGCTTAGGCAAGGTGGGAAGATAATCGTATTAGAAAGTGATTACTGTTCTACCAAAGTGCATGCAATAATAGTAGTTATGGTGCCGGGATAGTAGAATCCTGGCAGGATTTCTGTCGTGAACAAATATTATGCAGTGCACAGCCATAAAAATGAATTCTGGAGTGAGATATAGAATATCCATTGAAGCACAATTTCGTACATATTACACATTTAAACTTATATATCATACATAAATTACAAACGGAGGTGGGATAAGACTACTCTTTCTCGGGGATTATGGTTTTAAAATGTGCTGTAACTTTTGTAAATGTAAATATCCCACATAAAACTACTTTAATATTTGGAACCCCACATATGGGCTTGAAATCATGATAATTATTTTAAATTAGAGGTTGAGTTCATTTTTATTAAAACATTTCTGGCAGCAATGAAACTCCCTTATTAAACATGATTTTGGAATTAAAAATGGAAAGCTTTTCAAATTCTTTAAAATGGAGGCAGGTGGGACCTTCTGTAGGAAGCCACCTGCCTTGTCTTCTCTATCCATGTCCCCACCCCACCCCACCCTCAGCCGAGTGCCCAGTCCCATGGCGTCGTGTCTGTGCTTGTGCACGCACGTGTAAACACCACCACTCGTGCTGGCGTTCCCAGGTAATGGGCGCATCCTGAGTTCTGTTCAGTCTCTCCCATCAGATGGGAGACCCTGGGAGCAGAAGCCAAGATTCAGTGAGCCTTGCCACCGCAGCACCCAGCACTGCACATGGCCCGGAGTGGGTGCAGGCCCTTTTCATTAGGTGAAAGAGGAGGAAAAGTTGAGAACCAGCATGGCTAGTGTTGAAACAAACCAAGTTCTCGAGGAGCACCTGCCCTATGTGAGGATATAGAACAGAAAGATAAAAAGCGTTTCATGAAGGCAACATCAGTACCTACTGAAATCCTCAAACTCAGTACACTGAGGGCGGGGAGCCCTAGTCTAGTCTGGGTGGACTGGCGGTGCCCAGCCCTGGACTTCGTGCTTAAGCTGTGGCCTCCTTTCCCTCCAGAGACACCACTTTGCTTGTGTGTTTGTTCACCTGTACAGTTTCCTCTTATGTAAGCTTTGTGAGATTCTCAGTGCACATCATTAAAGAAAAAATGTGGTCACAAGCTTATTTTTTAAAGCTACATTTAAAGCCACTCAACAGAAAATAAATGTTAACTGTGTTTCGTCACTTTGGTCCTTGAAGTAGGAACTTACATATCAGTTTTTATTAGCAAGTTTTATAACAAAATCAGGAATAATTATACATTGATCACATTTTACACTTTTATGTGTATGCCTCTGGAGGAGATCCTGGGCCCAAGCTATTCAAATATGCAGCAAGTTATATTTTTAATTCCAAGTGACTGGACTGTGGTGTATGTTGGGGGCTGGGGTGGGGAGGACAGTCGTCTCTGTCATGCTGTCCTCAAGCCACTATTATGATGTCACCTCTAGGGGAGGATCTCAGAAACATCCCAGGGATTGAGAAGACAACATGTGTTGACAGTCTGTATTTGGACTATTACAGATTGATTTTTAATTGAAGAGTTCTCGTTTCCTGGGAGGTCAGTGTCTTGTTTTTGTGTCATTGATGATGGGACCAGGTGATTCTAAAGGAAACTGGGCTGGGAGGAAGTGAAAGAATTTCCATGCCAGTGCAGGACAGAAGGAAGGGGTGGCGCTTACGCATCTGACATGTCTTCGCGATGTTCTCCAAGCAGTTGCCTCCGACGGTATGGAGATAACTCAGAACAAGCATTGACAAGCCTTAGACCCAGGGTGAGCAGAAATATAACCGGTTCTCGCACTGACTTCCATGTTTAGTGCTAGATAAGATCTTAATTTTCTGTAACAGCATTTTTACATCTGATAATTTCCATTGTGTAATAAAAGAAACAATAGTTTATGGAGACTTTAAAGATATAACTTGTATGGAATGTTAAGTATGGAGCAACAGAACTCTGAGCCACCAGGAAAAACCTATTTTGTGCTGTATTTCCTGTGTAGTAACTTATTTTGTTGTCGTTATTTATCGTTACGGTCTTGTCGGTCTCTTCCTTTTCCCAGTATAGTAATTTTACTTGTTATTTCTTGGTTCAGCAAATATTTATAAAATGCCGGCCTGTGTGCCAGTTACCACGCTTGTTGCTGGGAAGACTCTGCATCCTCAAAGTTGTATCCCCCTTCATAGAAAAGGTAAATTTGCATTTCCCCCCATTTGTGTGTGGGCCTAACCAAACACTTCACCCTGTGCCTCCTGTCCCTAGTAGTGTCTTAATGTATTCAGGCTGCTAAAGTAAAATGCCATAGTGCAAGCGGCTTATGGAACAGACGTTTATTTCACTGAGTTCCAGAGGCTGGAAAGTTCAAGATCAAGGTGCCTGCAGGTTTGGTTCTTGATAGGGGCTCACTTCCTGGCTTGCACATATATACCTTTTTGCTCTGTCCTCCCAAAGAGAAGACACTCTGGTCTCTCTCTCTCTCTCTCTCTCTCTTAGAAGGGCCCCGCCCCATCCTGGGGGCCCCACCCTCGTGACCTCTCAACCATAATCACCTGCCTAAGGCCCTGCCTCCAAAACCATCACTTTGAGGTTAGGGCTTCAACATGTGAATTTGAGGGGACTGCAGACATTCTGTCCATAATGAATGAAACTGCCAAGACACACAACCAGACCCAGGATAGGTGGGGGGACATCAGTCTCTGTTGCTGAGCGGACTGCAGCTGGGGCAGCGGCAGTGCAGCATCAGGACCCACTGGCTGTGAGTGGCGGTTCACTGCAGACACGCACCCTTTGGGCTTTCCCTCTCACAGCTGGAGCAGGAGAACTCAGAGAGCCATGCTGGAGGAAGGCCCCAAACTCTTTCATCTCTTGGAGCCGATAAAATAGCTGACATTACAGGTACAGATGGTGGCATCATTGTAAGACTTTGTGTTAAAAATAGGACTTGTATTTCTTAGTTCTCTCAATGCACTTTTTGATTTCTGCTCAAGTCCCGCAGATGTTTTTAATTTGGGTTTTAAGACCATTTTCTCGAGAAAAGTGCCTTCTGTAAAGAGATTTTCTACGACCTCTCCCCACGATGCTTACCCAGCGGGGGCTCTGCAGCCCTTTGGTCAGAACAGGACAGTCATTGCTTTGGAGTGGAATGCACCCTGGGAGTTTGCATGGGGTCAGCTCATCTGCCGGTGTGCTTGGTCCTGTTCCTGTGTGTGTACACACGTCTGTGCGATTGTTTGGGTCTTCACCTATTTGGGACGGACCTAGCTCCAGCTTTCTGTGATGAGTCCCGTTCTGTGCGTGGAGTTTACTAAAGTTAATTATATCTTTGATCAACAATCATTGGGGACACAGCTATTGATTGGTACAGGGTTAGTGGTGGATAGAGTCAGAATAAACTAGAATGTTTGCGACAAACTTATTGCATGATCATAATTTCATTAACAAAATTAAGTGAAAAAGAAAGTTGAGGGCTTAGCACTATGTTTTTTTAATTTAAATTTCATTTTTCAATTATAGTGTACGTTCAGTATGATTTGGCTTAGCATGATGTTGATACATCAGGAAATTACCAAAAGACTGGTTTTCTGTTGGAAAAAAGGGAAATTTTATATTTAATTGTGCTTTCATTTCATATTTCTGTTTTTATTGCCCAGCATACACTGTATTTAATTCGGAGCTTTTTAAAGCCTGGAACTGTTGGTTTAAGTTGAAGGACTTCAAACTGGGCACTCGAAGGTCCGAGTTCCCCGGGAGCAAGGGTCACAGTCAAGGTGGAACGAGACCGTGACTGGCAGGCGTCGTGGCCATCCCAGCATACAAGTGACTGTACAGGCCCTCTGCCTTGGAAGCGTCACATTGCTGTTTCTCCGAACAACAGACTCCAGCCTGGCTTTCTTTTCATCTGAGCAGCTGTGACTGGCTGTGCTCCCCCCGACCCCCCCACAGTATCATTCTTGTCTGTTTGGTTGGTGTTTTTATTTGACAAAGACATAATTTACACACCATCATAGCACCCTCCTAAAGCGTACCAGTTGTTGATTCTTAGTGTATTCACAGAGTGCAGCAGTCCTCACTGTGTTCAGAAGACCTTCATCAGCCCCAAAGGAAAGCCTGCACACCCCTGCCTAGTCGCCACCTCCCGGGGCCCACTCCCTTTCCACTGCACCCTGCGCAGCAGCTCCTCTGTCTCTTATTGTGGATTTGCCTGTTCTGTGCGTTTAACACAGATGCGATCAAACAACACGTGGGCCTTAGAGCCTGGCTCCTTTCACTCAGCGTGTCTTCAAGGCTCACTGGGTATCAGCACACATCAGCTCTTCTTTCCTGACGTGGCCGCACATCATTGCGCTGTGTGTGTGTACGCCACAACTTGTTTCTTTGTCCGTAAGTTGATGGACATTTAGATTGTGTTGGCTGTTAGGAATAATAATGCCGCTGTGAACATTCATGAACAAATGTTTGTGTGAACAGTGTATTTTTAGTTCCTGGATATATGCTTAGGAGTGGAATTTCTGGGTTACATGGTAATTCTGTGTTTAACTTGAGGAATCACCAAACCATTTTCAAAGAGAACACACCATGTGCTCTACCTTGAACGGTATGGCTGAGGTTCTAATTTCTCCGTGTCTCTGATGATACCTGTTACTCTCTGCTGCAGGGCCATTCTCAGTTACGTTTGTTTTGCAGAGGAGAGGGGCGGGGGAGCGAGGGCACACCCAGAGTGTCACAGGCAGGGCTAGGGATAGCATTCAGGGTCTCCCGCTTATACTTGCCACTCTTTCTGCCACATTGTTTCAGGAAAACTGGATGAGAAAATAATTTTAAAAATTGTTCTAGAATTATCTACTTTTATTTCCCCATCATAAGAATAGAGCCAGTGGTGTGTCTCTAACCTGCGCTTGTTCTCAACACCGGACTTGAGTAGTCAGCCACTTTCTCCCGTCTCCCCGTGGATGTGTGAAAGGTATCTCAGACTTGACTTGTCCCAAACCCAACTCGAGACCTCTTCCTGTCTCCGTCTCACTAACTGGCACCCAACTGCCCCGGGCGGAGACTGACGGTGATGTCCATTCCTCTGTGTCTTGTTCTCCACGCCCCGCCCATCAGCAAGTCCTGGCATCTTTGTGCTCCTCCTGGTCACTCCCACTCAGGCCACTTCTTTCTCCAGGCCCTCACAGCCAGTCATGTCTCCTGGACTTCAGATCGTGCTGGTCCCCTGTTCAAACCCTCGTCCCCAGGGGCTTCCTTTCAAACCTAGATCAATGTCTGATGTCCTTGCACTGCCCTCAGCCTCTGACTGGCCCACCGTTCGCAATTTCTGCCCTTTCCTGCTTGCTTCACTCTCGCCACTGTGGCTTCTTTGCTCTCCGCAGGTGCCAGCACGTTTTCCTGTCGTGCACTTTGCACCTGCTCTCCTCTCTGTCCTGACCCCTCGTCCCCGAGGTGGTCTATACTGGCGTGCACCCTCACTTCCTGTAAGTGTCTTTTTGAAATGTCACCTCATCAGAAGAATGCCCCTGGCCTCTATTACAGAAACAGCAGCCCCCTCGTTTCTGGCTTCTCACCCTCCATGACATTTCTCACTATTTGATAACATAAGCAGTACGTTTATTTGCTAATTTGTTTATTTTCTGTCTCATCTGCTGGGAAGTCAGCTCTGAGAGGACAGAGCCTCTGCACATTGGGTTTACGGCCACATCCTCATAGCCTGGAATGATGCTTGCTCAGCACATGCCGGGCACTCCGTAAATTATTGTCGTGTGAGCAGCTTAGCGTAGTCTTCTTTCCGGCATCCTCCAGAATCTTTTTACTGTCAACTATATTGGATAAGCTTTTAATCTTTCCTACATTTTGCCAAAAACTTCCCTATATTTATGTATTAATTTGTGTGAACCTTTTTGTAGCAGTTTCTTCGTATGTAAATGTGCAATAATGCTAGACAGGTGCTTTGAGGCCTCTTCTGAAAAATGTTTTCCCCCAAATACCAAAGGTTATGATTATATTATTGTCATTTTTATTACTCAATCTGGGCTTAATACATTATAACAGTGTGGACCCTATTAGCCAAGTACGTGATAATAGCCTTATATTATAATACCCTAGGATATAATATTGTAATGTAATAATGTCTTATTACTGTGGTTCTACTAATAAGAATCTCATTTAATATACACACAGAGCTCTGGTAGTTTCATAATAAATATCCAGGGGTAAGACTCTGCTGTTAAGCACTTATACATAAAATGACACAAGAGATATCCACAAAATATGTCCATCCATTTAAGTTGTACATTCATAGTTTTATTCTTCCTTCCTGCTATATTGCACATTGTTACATAAAACTCTAGATGGTTCAGGTGCCTTCCAGCCTTCCTCTTGTCTGTTTATTCCATTTCATGAAATTGTCAAAAATAAGCGAGCCTACTATTAATTTTGGTGCAGGTAATGTTCTAGTGCCTGTCAACACACTAAATAATTCAGGAGAGTGTGATACAGTGGGTGAGTCCTTGCTCTCCACAGTCAGGCTTACCTAAGCTTGACTGTTGTTTTGAGTAAGCCCTGTATGTCAGTGAGGCACACTTTCCTCACCTGTAAAATGGGAAGAATAACAGTAGCTCCCTCATAAGGCTGCATGAAAATTAAATGATTTATGCCAAGTACCTAGCACTGAATAAAATGTTCAATCAGTATTAACTGCAGTTATTATTACTATTAATGTCTCAAAACATTGGTACACTGTGTGTGAAGAAATATTCTTTGGCAAAGTGATGCTAGCCTGACTCTCAGCTAAAGAGTAGTAAAAAGGCTTTAAATAGGGCAATATAATGTAAATGTGTTCCCATTGCTTTTTCTCCCCAGAACTGAATCTCATTCCGTTGGTGGAAATAACAAATATAACACAGATAGAGACCCCGTAAGGTGCCCTATGTTTATAGCCTCTTTAAAGAACAGAAATGGGTCTTTCTGTAGCACTGAATCTTGGCTGAGACACTCAGAATACTCATTAGCTTCTGCGCTGGTTTAGTTGTTACAATGGAAATTTACGTTCTTTCCTCCTGTTTGGAATCCTCTGGGGGCGGAGGTGAGAGAAACAAAATAGAATTTAAAACGCCTTGGGTTTGTTTTGAAAGGCAACCACTGATCAGAAAGACTTTGCGTATTCAGTGGGGCTGACAGCGCTCTCCAGTGTCTGGCCCTGTCTTGTTTTCCGTGGCTGTGCAATGACTTCGTACCTCCTCGACCAGACCGGATGCCAGTGGCTCCCAACACACCTGTGCCCTCGAATCACTGCAGGGCGTGTCGTAAACCCTGAATGCAGGTCCGTCTCCAGATGTGCTGACGTCCTGGGTCTGAGGCAGGGCTGAGAATCTGCATTTGGAACAAGTGCCCTGGTGGTTCTGCTGCTGCTGGTCAGGAGACCAGACAGTGCAGACTGTGCTGTTTGCCCCTTGAAATCTCCCCAGAGCGCTGGGTCGGGGGCTGGGCACAGAGTATGCACTCAGTAAATGCTTGTTGGTTCGCTGCGTCTGATGACACCGAAATGAAATATAAAGGGAGGATAAAGTATATTAAGGTTCTCATTAGGCGCACTGCCTGATTCTCATTAAGACTGTCCTGATTTCTTTTATGTCCTGGGCATGTGGGCTCAGTGCTAATTTTCATGGCTTCCGTGTCCCTGATGCACTGTCATTTTCATCTCCTCCACGTCTCCCCTCATTGACCCTTTCCTTTCTTGACTCATTTTAGAACGAACAGAACCCTCAGGATTAACACGTGAATGAGAATCCTCCCCCCTGCCCATCGAGTGTGGAGAAGTCCCTCATCATCAGTCTCATTTCACTGTCTCCCCACCTCGTTAACATAGAGCTGAAACTCTGGGCTTGTTGCTTCATTTTCTAAAATTTTAAATGTGATTGCAGTCGCCTCCACTAAGCTAACATTTGATCGAGTCACTGACGAGAAGAGAAAAATGTATAGAGAAATGACACACAGCAAATGGGACTTACAGAGGAAGGGTGGTTTTGAATTACGATATTGCCAAATTCATTGTTTATTTTACTCACATTTTCCTGAGTGTGAGCACTTGGATATTTCTTCACTAGAAAAGAATTTGGCAGGGGAGGGGTTGTTTTGCACATGCTTTATGTGCTTCCTATTTGAGCGTCATCAAATTTTAGAAGAAAATTATGTTTTCCTTAATGTAGAAAAAGATAGTCTGAGTTTGTTTTTACTGACCCACTATTACTTACAATGGAGGCTTTTTATACAACAGTATTACAGATCTTTAAATATCTTTTCCACTAAGTTTCTGAGTATCATTTTCACTTTCTGCTCTCAGCCAATACACACACTCAGTTTATAGGTTAGTGTTTTTCAAAGAAGGTTCATGGAACACAAGGAGAACGTTAAATGGATAAAAACGTCCTGTGGCAAAGATGAAGGAAGCTGACGAACACAGGTTGAGACAAAGTTAAACAGGTGTCTTTAATTCTTTAATCTGGATGTCAGAACCCATAATGTGACTTTCAGGCACAGCGGTTGTGGAAGAGAGGGCCGTTGCCAAGCTCACTGTGGCCCAGGAGCTTCTGCGAGCCTCTCATGGTACCAGTGCAGGCAGACCTTGGGAAGTACTGGTGCGAAAATCCCAGTGACGATAACCTAGTGTCATCATCTTTGACTCTTAAAGAAGCCTCAGAGCTAAAGAAAGCTCCTCTACTCTGTGCGGTCAGATGCAGTGGACATCATTTTGGCTCCATTTTGAAGCAGAAAAATTTTTTTTAGAAAATTGAAAGTACTGAAGAGACTTCGTTTGTCAGTAATTTTGTCACTCATTAAGACCACCATGCCTTTATGGAATGCTGACTTCTGGTTAAATTTTCCTGGAAGATAGACATTTGCATCCTATATTCTTATGTTGACACAACATTTCACTGCCCAGTTCACCCAGCGTTCCATCACCAAACGTATTTTGTGAGTGAAGTACTTACTGCAGAAAGGTCACGGGTTTGCTTTGTTTGTTTGTTTTTTCTCCCAGGTGTCAGCTTTCAAAAATGTGAAAATTCAACTTAATATTAATTTGGAGCTCAGTCCTTAATAGTTTAAACAAGCCCATGAAGCCATGTATCTGTGAGAGTTGCTGCTTTCACGGTCAGACTGTTTCAAGTTCATTGTCTTCCCTGTTTTCTCCATATCCCTCCCCTGAAAGCCCTCCAGGGCTGTATTCCAGTTAGCCGTACTCTGCCTGTCTCCTGGCTCTTCCCAGCCCCCAGAAAATGTCAGGGAAGTGCAGTTAGCGTGGGGGAGGAGGCCATCCATCTCCACACACGTCAGAGGGAGAAGTGGGTTATTAACACTTCTGACAGCAGAGAAGTCCACTTGTTTTCCTTCCCGTTCCGTTTCTGTTGCTGCTGTTTTTTTGGTTTTTGTTTTTAAATTGGCAACCAACAGAATATACATTTGTAGCTGTTTCAATAGTGCATCTAGAGGCCGTGAGAAATGGAGCCAAACCTGCGCTTTACAAAGAGACTTTTGCCTTTCTGAACATGGAGCATTCTCAGGTGCCTTGTGCAATCTCAGTTTTTCATTTCAGGGTGGTTATTTGTGACAGCGAGCGTTTCAGCACCGCCAGCCCTTGTTCGCTGTGTTATCCCACCTCCACCCCCCATGAAAGGCATATTGGCATCTGGAAAGAGTTAGATCACCCCCATTTGACAGCAATATTATGCTTGTTAAGATCCACTGAACTGTGAAAACACATCCATAAAACATCGAAGGTGGAACTTAAGAACACAGGCTCCTTCCTCTCTCTTCTCGAGGGGCCATCAAAACTTTTTTTTTAACATGATGTATTACAGAGCACTGTCATTTTCTATTTCAGCCAATCTGGTTCTTATTCACTGACTGTAATTACATGTGTAGGTATATGAATTATTTGCTTAAAAACCACAAAATGCACCTAGACATAGATGTGTTGCTTGGGAATGTTCTGAGTGCAGAATACCTAATTTAAATGAATGACAGGGAGCACAACATCATTGAAATTGTCAGGAAAATAGAAATTAGGTGTTTCACAGCCCTTTCTTTGTCTCTTTGTGCTGCTCCCGTGTCTTAGAAGCTGGAGGAGCTGCAAAATGTGTACAGAACTGAGCGAGCTCTTGGGTGTAACCTGTTACCCTGCAAAATTGGCAAGGAGGAAATCACTTCTTGTTTTCTGTGCATTGTGTAACTGTGAACAAGCTGTTCTGTTAAAAAGTCTTTACTTTTTTCTTGCTGGGGGAAAAAATGTTAAACTTCAGTATCTGTGATAACTGTACTGGTCAGTGTGCCTTTTTCGTTTTTTTTAACTGCATCCCTCCACTTGCTTTCCCCCAAAACTTCCCGAGTGTTGGATTTCGAATGTGAGCCTGAACTGAGAGTCACAGGAACTTGACTTTTAATAGTATGTTAGTTCTTTGAAAGACTGCAGTGTGTTCAGGTGTGAGGGAGTCCATCATTGCTTCACCGCTGCGTTCCGGTGGTGACAGGGCCGTGCAGCCCAGACGCCCTGCGTGTGCCTGTTCCTCTTATGGCAGAAGTGGATGGGCAGAGGCTGAGGGCACCATCTGTGAAAGAGGGAGACCCTGGGCCTGGGTTGTCCTGAGCCTGAATCACTCAACGAACTGCCTCTCTTTGGTGCTTTTCGTTCCCTTTTCTTTTGTTCTTCCAACTGGACAGTTTTTGGTCTTTCCTTTGCTCTAGTTCTGATCACTTCATTCTTTTTCCCCCAAATGATAAGACTTACTTTATCATTTTGTTTCTGCATCCCTCCTGTTTCGCACCATCCGTGCTTCCAGCACACATTCAGACTCTGAGACCTTAGACTGGAAAGGTCCGTGGAGACACTTCATCGTAATGTCTTGCCTGCCTCCTTCTGGTGGTTTGTTGTTGCTGTTTTTGTTTGTTTGTTCATTTGAATGGGTTGTGTAGGAACTTTGGGAATTAAGGGGAGAAAAATGCTACAAGTGGCAACCTTCACCAGATATCCCTGCACAGGATAAAGGAAAGTGGAATGACACGAAGGGAACCTCTTGAGAACGTGACCAGTGCAGTGGACTGGTGATGTCCTCGTGGATCTCTGTGCTTGTGGGTTCCCCCCAAAGTGTAAGAAACATTTGCAGGTCCCTCCCATAAGCCACCTGTGGGTCAGGAGCTGGGATGGCCCACAGAGCAGGCAGCACTTCATTGGCTGTATCAGGATGTGCGGCTCAGCTGACTGCCACCGCTCTGTCCCCACCTCAGGGTTTCCTGCCAAACTGGCCCCCTGCTGAGGGCAGGGAAGTGCATGGCAAGGGGAGGGGTTAATGAGCCACAGAACATGTGGCTCTCTGAGAACGGAATGTTGTCTGTGCCTCGAACTCTTTGTCCTTGCCTTTTGCAGAGAAATCCAGGGTAACGAGCTTAAACCATCCTGCTCCTGTCGATGATCCCTTTTGAATGGGGAAAGAAAATGCCACATTTAAAAATCATTACAGCACATTGCACATCTTGTTGGTCTTGGGTTTCAGGTACTGCTGGGTCACACATGAGATGCTGCACACTACAGAGAGACAGAAGCGGGTGTGCAGGAGATGGTTGTATTACGAGGACCTGGCCTTGCTCGAGCCTGGGTGCCAGGTCAAATTCGGTTGCTCCGGACTGGGTCAGCCCCTGTGCGGCCAGTTCTCCCTGACCCGCAGCTCTGTACAGACACTTGTGTACATTCTCATTCCAGCCTTACTCTTGTGTTTAGTGGTGGGTTGAACACTTTGTTCCATAGACTCATCCCTCATCATTCCTCATCTCCCTGGTGCAACATCACCACGCTGTCCCCTGGGCTGCTGTGCCCATCCCCAGCCCCTTCCACACAGCAGGGCCAGGTCGTCAGCATAAGGCCATCTGTCGGGGCCATGCCTCTCCTCAGAACACCAGTGGTTGCCCTGACCTCGGGCACTCAGAGCTCTGCAAACTACTGTCTGGTTTGCCCATCACCTCTTCACCCGCTAACCCTGTGAACACGTCTCTCACTGGCCTTCCGGGTAAAGCTCCAACCTGGGAGGGAAGGAGAGTCGAACAGAACCTCACACTGTGATAGAACCGCAGTTGTTTCCCATGGCCAGGCCCCCTTTCAGTACCCAGATCTTGACTTTGGAAAGCTGAATGAGGACACTGATGGGCCGGTGTTGCCTTCTGTAAAGCACAGGACAGTCTTAAATGCTGGAGGTGAGGGGTCTGGGAGAGGTGAGGGTTCTGAGCTAAATCTCTGTCGTCTTTGGTTTCTAGTTTTTTGCAAAAGATTACTCTTCTCAGAAAAGATCCGCCTTTTAGACCCTTTGTAAAAGAATTGTCTTGGGTGGAATGGGGCTGTGCAAAGACGTGGATGCTCTGTGGAAGACACCCCCTCTACGACGTTTCACGTAAAATGCTTACTTACATTTTGAATATTGAAAACAACTGAAACACAGAGTTTTCTTTCGAATATCCATTTGCTTATTGAAAATGCTTAAATCCAGCAGGGTCCTACCGGGCCTATATTCTTTTGCATTTGCCTCTCCGACTCAACTGGCTTCGATAAAACATTGTAATAACTGCGCAGTGCACATTTATGGCACTCAGTCTGCGGTGTCCCAGCTAGCTGCTGCATTCCATTCCTGCCGTCAGTGGACACAGGACACCCACTCAGTGGCGGTGCCACCCTGTGTGTTAGGGTTGCAGAACAGATACGGTGACCGCTTTTGTGGAGAGCACACTTGAGAAGAAGCCCAATACTAAATAATCACGCAAATCAGTCATCGCCAACTAGTTTAAGATGTACACACAGGGGGTTTGATTTCACTGGGGGTGGAGCTGGGGAAGGGGATGACATGTTCCAAGTTCATATGGAAGACCTTCATGTTGCCTACGGTATAGGATGGCCATACAATTTAATGGCCCTAATTGAATTTTAGACCCTGTGTGGGTGTATTTGTTGTTGATACTTTCTGCTTTGCTTAATTGGGCCTGTAGACCATTTGGGGGAAGGCTGAGAAGATTTAACCAGTAGAGACCATTACATTTTTTTCAAAGACATTGCAAAATTTAGTTCAGATAACCTAGTTTTTATTTTTAAAAAAATTTTATTGTTATACTACAGTTGTCCCAATTTTTCCCCCTTTGCCCTGCTCTGCCCAGCCCACGCCCTGCCCCCACAGTCCCCGCACTGTTGTCCATGTCCATGGGTCACTCACACATGTTCTTTGATAGTCCCTTCCCCTTCTCTCCACCATACCACCCCTCCCCACACCCCTCTTACAGCTGTCTGTTCCATGTTTCCGTGTCTCTGGTTCTATTTTGCTCATTAGTTAATTTTGTTTATTAGATTTCTCTTATACAGATCACCTAGTTTTTAGTTACTATGACCTATCCTTGCTTGATCCGATCACCTAATAGTCTGAATAAAATCTAGGTTATATTTTGGTCTTAGGAACTACCAGACTGGAAAGTGCTCTACATGTCCATGTTTTGGGAGCAGGTGGTTGGTCGGTGTTGCAGGAGCCTTGGGTGCTGCCCTGCAGGTTTAACCGATGGGGCCTTTACCTTGTTCAGACCACACAGTGCCATGTTTAAAAATGAGAAACAAATGGCAGATATTTAGAATACAGTTCACTTTAATGTACTGACCTTGTTTGGGGCACTTCTCTGGATCCTTATGTTTCTCTGGCAATTTTAAGATAGGATGTTATCCTTCACAGAGTAAGCTCTTTCACAGCCTAGGTTTTGTTTGATCCAAGTAACAGCTCTGCAAATTAGCCAGTCCTGTTATCACAGTGGGATTCACAGGACAAAAGTGGAGCCCAGGGGGATCGAGAGAGCGGATTTAGGGGCAACAGCTAGTAAGTCACGTGGCAGGGGTCCTCTCATTTCCGAACCAGGTGTTTTTCTCACAGCGTCACCCAGCTGCTCTCCCCTGACTCTTGAGAGCTTGTGACTATCCTCGGAGTGAAATGTCCTGGTACCTTATTTAACTTTTCTCCTGACTGGAGCCTGAGTTATTATTTTTTTAAGTGTTGTCTTCTTCATTATAATCTTGTGGAATTGGGTTCATTGTTTCAGAGATTTTTCTATAATGGAAAACCAGGGCCACAATAGAATTGGTCTTATTCTCCCAGGTTGGAACTGTCCTTCAAAAGGATCCCATTCATCTGTGCCTTTAAATTACCAACCATAAACACTGTAATTATGTGATACACTCTCTGGACATTAAGTATTATTGTTATTATTACAGTCACTTTCCCAACAAAATGCCACACAAGACCATTCTTTTGTTCTCTGGATCAAATGCTAATTAGATTTTCTTCGGTGGACCATCTCTTCTGTTAAGAAGATGGATGGTCTGGTCCTGTTTAGGATCTTCTAGTGCACGGACCCTTTCCTAAAATCACCGTTGGTCCTTTTTTCCACCTGTGAGACACCCAAGGAAACACAATGTATTCAAACACATACAAAATTAATTTCAGCTATGTCTCGTGGCTGGGTTAGGAGGAAATGGCTCATGTTGTTACTTTTTTCTTTTTTCTTTCCCATTTGTCAGCTAAAAGAGGTTTTCTTTTACACCAACAAGTTTTGTCATTTTTCTTCTAAGAAATGTGTTTTTAAAAGACTGAACCAATTTACTTGAGCATCCATGGCCATACTCTGATTTCTGTCTCCATCAGCTCATCTTGAACATAACTTTCACGGTTTTGTTTATAGTTGTTGTTAATGATATTATTATAAACAATGAAACTACATTTGGGTCATTTGAAAACAAAGAAAAATAAATGTCCCATTTTGATGCTGTTCAAACATAGTCATAATCTTGCCCTGGTTGGTGTGGCTTGGCCGGTTGGGTGTTGTCCCACAAACCAAAAGTTCGCCGGTTCGATTCCCAGTCACTGCACGTGCCTGGGTGGTGGGTTTGGTACCCCGTTGGGTCGCGCAAGAGGCAACTGATGGATGTTTCTGTGCCTGTCTTTCTCATTCCCTTCCCCTTTTTCTAGGATCAATAAAAGAAAAACAATTTTTTCAAAGATCTTATTTATTTTTAGAGGGGAAGAGAGGGAGAAGGGCAGGGAGAGAAACATCAGTTGGTTGCCTGTCTCATGCCACCACCTGGGGACCTGGCTGACAACCCAGGCATGCCCCCTGATTGGGAATCATACAGCGACCTTTTGGTTCACAGGCCTGCGATCAATCCACGGAGCCACACTGGCCAGTGTGGAAAAAAGTTCTTAAAAAAAACAACAACCCATAGTCACAATCTTAATTGTTTTGTATAATGGCTAATGTCTTTAGAAAGCAAGAAATTCTTTAACCCAGCCCCTCAGATGGTGAGAGTCAGTGAAGTAATGTGCACACAGCAGTGCCTTCGGAGTGTGGCACGTGGGAGGCAGGCGGTAAATGCTCCCTCTGATGATTCCTGCAGAGCTGCTGCGCGTCTGTGCGGCGGCGGAATGCCTGTCTTTCCATCCTGTCTTCCCTTCACCGGTGCTCTCACTGTCCGTCTTCCCTCGTCTTATTTCACCATCCCGTAGTTACTGTGGTGTTGTTAGCAGGAGGCAGTTGATAGTTAGGGCAGAGGTTCTTAAAGTGGGAAGGCAATGCATAGGTACTAAGATTATATTTTGACAAGAAAGGACAGTTAAAAAAAACCCATCATCAGCTTTCATCACAACTTCTAAAAGGAGACAATCTCCATATGTATTTGCAGGACTGTCTTTTAACTTAAGTAATAGGAGTTTTTGAAAAATCTTTTGTATTGTCCTTATTGACCTCATTCCACAGTGCCCTGAGGAAACTGGACTGGCAGTGCCTGGGTGAACTGCGAAGATCAAATGAAGGTCGGGACGAAAGTTGAGACTATTCAGGGAAGACTCTCTACTCTTTTCTGTGACTTTCTTCATAGATTTATCCTACGAGAGAGCGATCCATGAGCTACAGTAGATGGTGAAAACCGGTTGAATTGTGGGTGTACCGTACTGGTCATAACTTACATTTCACTTGTTTAGATGCCTCTTATGCAAATTTCCAGTCGCCCGAACAACAGCAAAATAATGTTACTAGGAAAGGAGTAAACTCGTATTCCATGTGTCTTTTCACCCTGTGTCCTTCATTAATTCAGAGCGAATATGAGTAAAGACAGACACACACTCATTCACACAAAACAAATGGGTAGACTTGACATTTGTAAAGTGCCTTAAAATCCAGGTTGGTAGTCATTCTTACTCTGCTATAGTCAGTGGTACATTGTTATCAGAGCACCTTATACGTAGGGGACATTCATGTTTCTACTGAGTTTCTAAATTGGAATAACTGGAAGAGAGAACAATAAAAGGAGTTACTTAGCTGACAAAATATCATTTTACGGGGACTAGTCTTTGCAGAGGTAGAGATAATGCAAGCTCACACAAGTGCGTTTTCTCCGTCATCCATGCACCCTCATCTTTCACGCAGTCTTAAGTGGGTGAGCGGGATCGACATGCAGGTCTTAGATGGTTTTTAAGATCTGTTCTAAACTGATATTTTGTGGAATGGGTTCTGAAGAGGAAAAACAAAAAAAAAAAATACTTTTTTTTTTGGCTAAATGTGACCTTGTTTTGATCCTAATTGCTCACTCAAACTCTTGATGGCATTTAGAAAGGGTGACCCATTCGTAATCCCAGCCCCCATGTTGAAAGCTTTTGCTTCCTTTTCCTCTCCTGTCTGGAGTGTCCCCTGTCTGGCCGTTTCTAAAGGCTCCTATTCAGCCCCGACTGCCGTATTATTTAAATCCCATCTCGGCACTCACTGCAGGCAGTGCTCAAATCTGCTTTTGTGCTCGAAAACAAAGCTTTAAGAGTAGCTAGGGGAGCCACACAGAGAAGTAGTGATTTTGTGACAGTGGCCTAAATCCAAAAAATGCATTTAGAAAGTGTTTCTGTTTGTTTTAAACAGAATTTGTTTCAGCGTGTTTGTCCATTGACAGTGGAGAATATCGAGCTCCTGTAGAGACTTAAAAAAACGGAAGGAAACTAGAGATTTTTGCTATAGCTAGAAATACGTGTGCTCCAGGGTGCCTTATGTTCCACAATTGTACAAATCTATTAAAATGCATTTTCTAATCATACAAATAATTCATTTTTGCATGTAGTATATGTACTTTCAACTCCATGTTATTTTGGGGGTCATTCTACAGATGGGGCTTTGGTGTTCCTATAGGATATTAATAGATCTTCTGCCTTTTCTAAAATGCATGGCTATGAATAGGTGGCTAATGGCATGTTCTGTAGTTTGTAATCAATCAGGTAATAATTGTTTATTACACTTGTACAAGTTTCTCAATACTGTCACAGTCTCTCTACAAGATAAAAAGAAGTATGAGATGCTATTATCAGCATAAACTCCAGAAAGTGCCCTCATGATGCAAATTGAGAGAGAGGGAAAGGAGGCGGGAGGGAGAGAGGGAGACACACGCACACTGAGGGAGAGAGGGTGCAGCTGGATCTCTGGGGAACTCTTGTGCAAGGAGGGGAAGTATTTAAATTGTATAGGAAGGGTTGTACAGTTCATGAGTGAGAATGAAATGTTTACCAAGAGTGCTGATGTGTTTCTCAATAGAAGCATCACAAAACATCAAAGAGGACTCAGAAGAGGACACTAAGATCCAGTGCCAGAGTGAATCATTTTGATCCATCAGGACATTGCGATGAAAGAAAAAAATTAGAAGTCTGAAAGGGCACAGGCATTAGAAATGACTCTGTAACTTAGAGTAAAAAACTCAGGAGTCACAGGACTGGGGGGATCTTTTGTGCAGCGAAGTGTGGGCCTGGAGGACAGTCAAGTCCCGCGTCCAGGCTCCTGACCACGCACTGTGGTGGCAGCCTCCCTTTGGGAAGAGGAGAGAGGGTTTCAAACTGGCTGAGGGAGGTGTCCAGTCACCTGTTCTGAACTGAATCCTGAGGGTGGGCCCAGGGGAGGCTGCGTCAGGAAGGTTAACAAGCAGCCCTGCCAGTAGGCTCTGGAACCAGCCGTCTCCCCTGATGAAAAGTCCATCTCCAGAGGCAGCAGATCCAGCCCTGAAAGAACAGGATGTCCCAGACCTGCCTTGTGGTGAGATGTAGCTGGAGGTAGTGGTCCCCAGACAGGAGAGTGCCTGGGCCTGAGAGGGTGCAGGAGGCCCCACCCCACCCCCAGGGAGGGAGCCAGGAGCACACTCCCAAATCCACTGCCCTAATTCCGGTGCTCTGGGAGGGAAATCCTTCACTGGGGGAAACAGTCATTTTTATGAATGCCTTGAAATACAGCCAGGTAATTATCTGGAGGAAGTTTTTGTTTTACTAAATGTTAATCTGTAGAGAGAACAAGAGAAAAAGGAAAAACAAGTTAACGGAATGATAAACAGCTCCTCACCGTGGAACTCCTACGGAGAAGCCTCACCACGGGAGGTGTTCACTTGGATACATGTTGATCCAAGAGAGTCAATCCAAGAGATCATGGCCTTTATGGGTGCACACATTGGTTCTGCACTCAGAGCATTGAAATATATCCCTCTTTTGTTTCTGTAGACGTTGCTGGGAGCTGGTTTTTAAGTGCCTAACTGGGACGGTGAATGTCAGTGTATCACACGGGGAGCAAGCCTGATCCCCCACACCCCAGCACCATCCGTCCACCCCACGTTTTCAAAAAGGCGCATTTGTCAATAATGCATCCAGCAAGTTCATGGCATTTTGGGGGTCTTCTACAAAGAACAGTTATATTTAGCAAGACTAATTCTGCTTTTTACTGTTAGTAAGACATATGTTAAATGGAATTGTTTTTTCTGGTCTAGATCTTAGATTACCTGGAAATAAAAAGGAGCTACACAAAATGAAAATGCTTTATTCCCAACCAAATGGAGATATATTATCTGATGGGGAAAAAATAAAAATGTAGTGTTAAAATCCCATCTCAGAACCCCAGAGAATTCACATGCCTGGGCTAGGTTTTAATATTTAAATACAATGCAAAAAGGATAAATAAAACAGAGACCAGGCTAGCCTGAGCTCAGCCACATGATAACATGCCAATACCATCTGCAAACTGTCCTATAGGTGGAATGTTTGCAGCTGCAACAGCTCTCCTGTATGTTTCTTTACAGGAATTTGAGGAGGGTTGAGCCATTCATTTAAGTGGAAAGCACATTAGAGGGAGCCCTTACTAAACAGGCTCCCGGGACAGTGGGCGCTTTCCACACAACCAGGGAGAGAAAGTGTTTTGCTTACATAGCGAGTCCTCTTGAAGGCTGAGTCTGCGTGAAGGAGAACTCAGGTGAAATGGTGAAAACACATCCCACGTGACCGCCCTCATTCCTCTTGCATCGAGAATTTTAAATCTTGAAAGGAAGGCTCGGAATCCAAACAAAGAGTCGTGTGACCACAGTAAGCATGCAGCCACGCTCTCTAAGTTAACAGCTGTCAGGACAGAGGGGCAGGGGCCAGAGTTCTATCAGGTAGGAGCAGCCTGGCCTCGGGCACCCTAGGGTATCACAGTGGGGTTTTCACTTCAGGAAACTTAACTCTTTAGGCCTCCCAGACCCATTTTGTTGAATATGTGAAGTTTCTCGAATGTGCAATGTTTCCATCTTCTGACAGTGTGCCTAAATGAGGCCATAAGACCTTGGCTTTGAAATTATTTGAGTTTATGTGATAAGTACAAGTTTTAGCCTTCAAATGCTGGAGCTTGGCACAGAGCAGACACTCAGGAACAGTTGACTTGGCCGTAAGTTCTTTTTTTTTTTTTTTGGATGCTCTTCTTGTAAAAACTTATCTGAAAAGCACATCTTTGCAGTTAGGCTTATGCTCAGAATGGAAGAAGAAAAAGGTCTAGTCAAGGTCAGGTGTGGGGTTTGTTGGTTGCCTGTGAATTAGAACACCGTATTTGAAGACTCAAATTCCACTTAGTCTAAGTCTCTGAACAGCCCTGTAGTCTCAGAAGTTTAACTTTCTCCCAAGACCTGTGTCAACACAGAGTACACCTTGTAATTGAATTCTGCCCGTAGGCACTGAGGTTCCCTCACTCAGCTCTTCCGGTATTGGGAAACCCAGGAGTCCACTTCCCCACCACGAAGGCATTATGCACCTGCTGAGGAGAGAGCTACCCCTGTACCGCATGTGATCATTGCAATCAAATAATTATAGGAAAAGCATACTTGAGAACTGTTTTATGTGGTGGAGTTTCTTAGTGTTCCAGTGTTCTCTGCATTTCACAGCCTCAAATCTGCTTCCTTTACCTTTCTCCTTTGCTACTCTAAGACTTTGAGTACGATCCTTCTTTGATATACCTTGAGATAGAATATTTAGACCATGCTACATGCAAAGGGGAGCTGCCTTTTACATGTTTGCCTCCTATTTAATATCTGTGAAGTGACTTGAAATCATTAAATGAGAAATGCTGACTTGAGGTGGTCAGGTGATTACCATTATACAACACTGTGACTTACCTGTAAAATCTAGGCAGATACATGCAGGCGTCGACAGGTAAACTGGAAGGTTTCATCTGTCCGTTTTTGCATGAAAGCACATTGTGTGCCAGGCACTGTGCACAGCATTTCTGTTTCAGAGTAATGTGAGATCACGTTTTAGGTTAAAGCATCATGGATGTGTGGTTTTTTTCTTGACTTAACATGAAAAAAAGTGCTCTTAGAACATACTTACAGATTTTAAATTTAAATATTCATATTCTTTCTAAGTGTTACAAGAGTGTGGCAGATGTCTGTAAATATATTTATTAAAAGAAATTTAGTGTTATATAGCTCAGTGGTTTTCACTTTTGGCTATGCATTAGGGTGACCTGGGTGGTTCTTTAAGAACACTGAGTCTCGGGTCCTAATCTGACCAGCTACCTGAAAGGTGCAGCCTGAACATCTTTGGTGTTTGTTTGTCGGGGGAGGATTTGTGCCTTTTGCATTCCAGATCGGTAATGGCTCCTAAAGAAGAATGTGTCCAATGGCATTACATTCACTCAGTTCTTTATTCATGAATCTGTTCAACAAATATGTTAAGGGTTAATTGTGTATCAGACACTATTCAGCACCTGCTGGGAAAGACTTCATCCCCTCCTTTTAGAGTTTATATTTTTTGGTTTTGGCAAAAGATGATTGTTTTCTCAAAGTCTGAATGTACCACTAACGGGATCATCTGGTTCCATTGATAGATTTGACCTCATTCACGAGTCTGGGCTGGACTGTCAGAATCACTTCAGAGTGCTTGACACTTCCGACTTTGGGATTTTGTTTCTTCTCGGCCACATTTTTCCCAGTATGTGGGTGAATTCACTATCTCCAGCAAGTCACTCTGTGCTCTGCACCCCTCATAGCGTTCTCTGGTCATTTAAACAAGGAATCAGTTTTGTTTGCCTGTTTATGTAGAAACAAATAGTGCATGCTCCTATTTTTCTAGAAAAGCAAGCAGTTCTTGGTTTTGAAACAAAGGTTTAACACTGCAGAAGAAATAGTAGATAAGTCAGTAATATCCAGTAAATGATAGTGACTCAGTGTGTAAGTACACCCATCATTCAGGCATGATTTTATGTTATTCCGGTATTTTGAGTTGTTCTGCTTCGAATCAAGTATAATTACTACAGTTCCTTCTGCATCCTGATACCAATATTTTCTCTCTTCCCCACCCTCCCAATAGCTGTCTAAAATCTGATATGTAGAGCATGAACACTGGAGATAAAATGCACATTCAATTAGACAGAGACTCTTAGCTGACCTAAATAGCAGCTCATTCATGAGATAATGTGACCTGCAGTCAGAGAGATGAAAATCTGTTGCTCGAACTGGGGTAAGCCTGGCATAGAGCAGACTCTCCAGTGCTCAGAGAGTTATCTAAAATTAGACCAGGCAGGAAAATACTGCAAAAGCTTTGCGGGCCTGGTCTCAATTCCAGGAATACTGCCTTCTCAAGGTGGTATATAATTTGTCACCTGGTCTATCCCTGATAATCCTTTAAACTCACCCTCATTAGTGTGAAGTGCCTTGGTGTCAGAGGAATTGAGCAATTAACATATATATTTTAACATTAGTCTGTTTATAACTTGGGACGCGCACCTTTGGTTACAGAGGGTTTCCTGTTTGGAGATGGTCGGCATGTGTTGGGAATTTTGGGTGGGCACAAGTTCGACAGCGTTGCATTTACCACAGTGTCTCTACTCCTCCTAGAAACCGTACTCCGTATTGTGTGTGCGAGGGTGTCTTTCTTGATCACGGTGATTCCTTTGGCGAAAATGTGAAATTATGTCTTTGGTTCCTGCAGGTACCTTCCAGTATCGAAGGGAAATTCCTTACCACTGAAACTATCTCAGATTTTTTTTCCCCCCAAAAGACATGGGTGGAAATAAATTCAATACACAAGTGACTTCACTACCTGGTAAACAAGTAACGTGATGGTTAGAGGATTGCCGGATCGTGTAAATCACGAGGGACCTGGGCAGTCGTTTGGGTGTATCCACGTAAAAGTGGGGAAAGAGCAGGAATGAAGTTTTCTTCTTTGACCAGTATGGGAAAACTTAAAGGAAATCTAAAACATTAAGCTCAGGCTTTATTTGTTGAACAAATATTTATGGAGCATTAGTGAACAAGACAGACAAATCCCCCTGCCCTTTTGGAGCATACAGTCCAGTGGGAGAAACAGAAACTAGACTGTAGATAAAATAACTCATATTAGAAGGCCATCTGTTTTATGAGGAGTTGGGAGTAATAACCGAGCAGGGAAATTGAGAGTGCCCGATATGGGCGGGGGGGTGGCAGTTTTAAATAAGATGTTGGAATGGGCTTCATCAAGGAGGAGATGGTGGGACAAAAACAAGTAGGAGAGGAGGGTTTTGGCCATGTGGTCATGGGGGTAAACAATCCAGGCAGCGGGCAGCCAGTGGAAGGCCCAGCATGTGTCTGGCTGGTCGGAGGAAGAGCCAGAGGCAAGTGGGGCTGGAGCGGGGAGATCAGGTCACAGAGGTGAAGGGCAGCCAGACCACTCGGGCCTGGCGGGCCTTGTTATGGACACTGGCTTTGCTCCGAGTGATGTGGAAAATGGAGAAGCCTTTGGAAGTGTTTGAGCAGAGGAATTCCTGTATCTTAGTGTCTGTCAGCTGTTTGGTAATTACTTTTTATTGAAAGTTTCATATCATTTCTGGAACCACATGCTTCTCCCTTCATTTTTTTCTGTCTAAAAATTATGACAATAGGTAACATTTGCTGTGTTAGGCAAGCTGCCAGTCACTCTATTTAGATTGTATTCCTGTGACTCTTATAGCAAGTTTAACCAGCAAGCATCATTATCATCTCCATTTTATAAGTAAGGAAACTGAGACTCAGCGTAACTGACTTAGCCAAGGGACCTCGGGCCACACGAGTGGCAGAGCCCACACTCAAGCCCAGAAGTTTTCTC
Organism: Macrotus californicus; assembly: GCA_007922815.1. NCBI lineage: Eukaryota > Metazoa > Chordata > Mammalia > Chiroptera > Phyllostomidae > Macrotus > Macrotus californicus. The sequence goes on from VMDR010001753.1 coordinate 69,903, forward strand.
CAAACTGCTGGTGCGCAAGCGCAGCGGTGAAACACTCACGCCCTCCCAGCTACGGCAGTGCTGGACCTCCTGCTGAGCTGTCCCCTGATGCTTCAGCCTCAGGCTCCCAGCCCTTCCATTCCGCAGACCAGGGCTGCTGGGGACCATCTGAGGCCAACCTGGCAGTGCAACGTGGGTTGTATCGTATGGATGTCCGTGTGTTTGCCAGTTGGTCAGGAGAGGGGCTGTTGCTGCTTTTGTCAGTCATCTGTGGGGTTTTATCAAGTTATAATCTCCCAATAATAAGTTTCTCATGGGCCAGAAAGTGGGGAGGGGTGGACAAGTAGATCCATGCCTGCACAGTGAACAAAGAAGCCCAGTAATGCCGGTTCCTCTCCTTTGAGACCGCCGATGTAGAGGTTGCTGGGTCGTAAACAGAACGCTTGGGGTGACACCCCTGTGTGGTCTGCAGAAACTGTCGTGTGGAATGACAGTTACTCTTGCCCACAGGTGAAATCATGAGGGAGTTGAATTTGCAATGTTCACTTCCCTCTCAGTTGCCTCCTACGTCCCGTTTTCAGTCATGTCATGTCACCCTAACCTTTTTACGGCCGTTAACGATGCTGTCTCCTGAATTTGCTTTTGCATTTTGAAAGGAGGAACCTCAGCATCTAATAGAAATGGATGAGGTGAAATGAGTTCTAAGGAGGGAGCCATTATAACCTCTTGCAAGAGGACATAAATATGTACATTTCTGACAGATTTAAAAACACTGGGCTTACTTTTACGTCATTATATTTCATGGAAGCAAGCATTATGGTAACCAGTGGAAATATATTTTTGAGGTGCTGGTAAAAGGCAAATCCTTCATTGGGGAACCTTCTTTCTGAATTCGCTAAGGAAAACTTCCTCACAGATGTATGGCATCTATAGCACACTGTTATTGATATATCGGAGCAGACTTCCTGTTTTCCAAGGAAAATGAAAATGCTGGTAAGGGCCTGTGTGATATATATTCCACTTTTTGATAAGATTCTACACACCAGGCAGGAAGAGTACAAGCCTTGCAGAAACATTAGAAACAAAAAACCCACACACATTCATTGAATCTAAATGTTGATTCCAATCGAATCATAGCTCTTTAGACAACACTGCGTAGTATCCATTGTTTCCCAAGCAAGGAATTACGTGCTCTGGATGGCGCAAAAGAAATGTGTCACCGGGGGTGGGGGGGGTGGGGAGGGTGGGTGTGTGTGTGTAATGGAGAGAGCACAGGTTAGAGATGGATCAGGTGTGGGCTTAAATCTCCTGTGTATCAGTGCTTTGACCTTGTGGGTGTTATTCAAGCTTCTAAATCCCAGTTGCTCATCTGTGAAATAAAAATAATAATATTCACTATTGAGAATTTAAAAACACAACAATACAATACATGCAAATCACCCGACCCCAGTAAGTACTTAGTAAATATTTCCTTTGCTGTTGTCCAGTTTCATGTGGTTGGTGAGTAGAGGGAGAGGGAGAGTGAAAGTATGTAACAATCTGGAAGGGAAAAGTTAAGAAAAATAATGGACAATTATAGATACTTCTCATAGTATGGAGGGGAAAAAAGGCTTAGTTTGGATTCGTTCCCCTAAGATCCCTTTGGAAAACCTACTGCGTGTCATGCTTGATTCCCGGTGCTGCGAACACAGTGGAGATCGGAATCAGAATGCTCTCTGCCCTCGTGACCTGCACCGTTCTGTGAGAGAGCCAACATTGATACGTACTCATACTAATGAGACCAATAAATGTCAAGTCGTAACTGTGCTTCGCACTGTGAAAAAGGAAAACGATGCTATAAAAATGAATAAGGATATTTGACATAATTGGGAGAGATCCAGAAACCCTTCCCTGAAAAAAAACAGCAACAATGCTGGTGATTTAAATGTGAGCAGGTGCCTTTGACCCTATCAGGGTTCATTGGACTCCATTTTGGTTTTGGAATTTCTTGTTTGAACAGTACTAACTATTTTTCCAGATTGCTATTTCACAAGTTTTATCTTTCTTAGAGGTCTTCAAAGGCACAAAGAAAAATTTCTTATTTCTTTTAAAGCAGAGTACAACTCGATCTATTGGACCATTACACATAGTTCCATTGGACTCTTGGAAATCTAAGATATGTGGTAGGATCACAGTGAAGAATCTTTCCTATATTTTAACATTTTGCTATTTCATCATCTGTGAATTAGTTCATTGTTACTCATTGGTTATTGCCAACCGTGCTAAAAAAATAAAATAAAAAGACTAAAACAGCACAAATAGAACAACAAAGAATGATGGAATCATCTATGTGATGCATTAGTGAAATAAATGTTCACTCTTATATTATCCTTGAGTTTTCTTACTTCATTATTCACAGCTTTGCTTCATCTCTCAAGAAGATAGAAAGGTCTAGAGACTTTGTACTTTTTAAAATCTTTAATTGAATGCAGTTGAGCATTTAGAATTTTACTTCTACAACAATAAAAGGAAGAAAGTTGACGAGAAGACATCTCACGAATGTTACATATTCAAAAAATAAATGCAAAAAGACGTACAGAAGCACATCTAATAAAGATTGTGAAATTGATTGTATGAGTGACATCTCAGGCTGATTCTTCATATAAAGATATCCTGGATGAATTTCCCCCAGCCCAGGAATCAGTGAGTCAGTAACACATCTCAAAGGACAAACAGGAAATGTACTGTTACCCAGTTGACTAAGGAAGATCAATAGGAAGTACTTCAGTATACATTGTGCATCAAACACCTGGATCATCTTCTTTTGCACAAAGCACATGGCAGCCTTCTTTCAGCTTTTAAGATGTTTATGCACCAAAAATTTACTTCCTGTGGTTCATAAATGGACAAATATAGATGTGTATACAAAGGTGGTTGAAACAAACAGATGATAGAGAAATGAAAAAAAAATTATTGAATTGACTTCTCCTTGGTGTTACAAAATCAAATGATGGTGTTCTGCAATGACTACATCAAGAATGTGACTGTCCTCTTGTCAGCAAGGTTATGCACCATCAAAATGTTAAGGACACTATGTTTTGATGATGTTAACTTCATCAGAAGAAGAACCAGAAGTAATGACAAGCTAGGGCTTATTAGAGATGCATTGGGAATCAGGAATCTGCATTTGCAAGATGGGTATGTTTCAGGTTCATTCAAGACATTTGATGAGCCCTGGCTTGTGTGGCTCAGTGGATTGAGTGCTGGTTTGCAAACGGAAAGGTCACAGGTTTGATTCCCTGTCGGGGCACATGCCTGGGTTGCGGGCCAGGTCCCTGGTTGGGGGTGTATGAGAGCCAAGCAATTGATGTTTTTCTCCCTCTCTTTCTCCCTTCCTTTCTCTCTAAAATAAATAAGTGAAATTTTTAAAAAGAAAGACATCTGATGAGCAATCAGTTATATCTGGGTACCTTCCAAGCCAGGAAAAAAATATGGAATACAAATTTAGGTTTACTGTTTCAGTTCTCACTAACATTTTTAATAAAGTTGTTTTTATGTCCCCTTTATTTTTCTATAAATTATTCATTAAATTCATTCAAAAAATGTTTAAAATTTTTAAAGGTCCTATTGAACAGAGATGGTAAATGGTAGTGATTATATTTCTGGGAATATAGAGGGTTCAGCAAGCAAAAAAATAAAACAAGAGAACAGCACCTGCCAAAGCTCTGAGGTATGAGAGTGAACTACTTCAAGAACTAAACAAAAGCTCACGTGGCCGGAATGCAAGGAAGGCAGGAGAAGGGAGTGAGGGCTCCTGATGCCTGTTGAGGATTTTTGTCTTGATCCTGAGAGCAAAGAAGCCAATAAAGGGTTTTAAGCAGAGGATTGGCCTTATTACACTAGCATTTCAATAAATGAAAGTACATTTGAGGCGATTTTTGAAGTATCCAAGATGAGATATTAAGAAGACAGCTGTGTAGATGGGACTGCGCCTCACAGAAGATTTCTGGGCTGGAAATTTTAAGGTGTGATTCATCTACAATTAGTTCAGCTGAAAATTGTCAGGCACTAAATGCTTGACAAGTGTGAAATGAGCCAGGGAAGAGAATGACATGAAAGAAGATCCAGGACCCAGTCTCTGGGCAGCCAATTATTTCTCGCCCTGAAGAGAAGATGAGCTTGTAGAGGAGACGGGAAGGAGGACCCGTGACCTGAAAGAGAACCCGGGGAGTGTGGTGTGAAGGAAGGTGGAGGAGGGGAACGTGCTGTGAGCATCATGGCTGTGGGGGGCAGGGAGGGCGTCAAACAAGAGCGAGCTTAAAAAAAAAAAGATGTGCGTTTTTGTGTGTGAGATTTACTAATGTAGAGACTTTTGGTAAATAACCTTAGTGAGAGACCCTTCAGAAAAGCGAGCGGGCCAGACGGAATGAGCAGTGCAAAAGGAAGGGACGAAGAAGAGGCAGCGCAGATGGATGTTTCGGGAAGTTTGGCTGTGTGACGGGTGTAGAGAAAAGGCAGAGTCATATCAGATGGCCAGGTAGTAAATACAACAGTGAACTCAACTCATTCTAATCTTGTTCACGTCTTTATTTATCAAGGCTGATTTTGTTTTAATGTTAATCAAAATGTGCCGAAGTAGAAATGCTGCCTTTGTGAGGGCAGCCGTGGGCTGAGAGATGGCCTTGCTTTGCTGCACTGTGCTTCAGGCTGGATCAGGCTGACCAAGTACAGCCGGACGACACATTTCCAAGTAACACAGGAGAAAGAGTTGATAGAGGTGATGCAGAGCCTTACTGTCCTTTTGCTCTGTTCTAGGTTTTTCTTTAGGATGGAAGTCCCTGTTTAATACCCATTTTCAGCCCATAGAAGGCGCTATTTTGAAAGACTTGGGCCTTTTCCTTTAGTCGTAGAGTTTTTGTTCCTTCTCTGTATCTCTCTAAAGGTAACTCAGAGAACCTCTTTTAATTGCATTGACAAGGTGTTTCTTTGCCTTGAGGGGAAGATTTTGATGTCACAGTAAATGATGTTAGGACTTAGGCACTTGTTTTCTGTGTGTTGCCCACCACAAGTACAGCACAAACCTCAGACGTCTGCTCTGTCTGTGAGGCTGGGCCCTGACCACTGGCCTCTGCGCCCTCTGTTCTCTGTGAGTCTCACGCCCGAGTCCTCAGGCCTGAGCACCGACCACCCCCATCCTGGTGGTGGTTCACACTGGGACCTGTTGATGTTGTTACCCGAGTCTGACTATTCCTCCGTCTGAATTTTAAAACCAAGATTCATAATGAGGCAGCCCCTGCCATAGATACACGAGAGTCCAGTAGTCCCCTTATCCACGGGGATGTGTTCTAAGACCCCCGGTGGATACTCGAAACTGTGGGTAGTACTGAACTCTCATATATACTGTTTTTTATATGTACTTATGATAAAGTTTCATTTATAAATTAAGCACAGTAAGACTAATAACAATAACTAAAATAAACAGTGATAACAATATACAATAATGAAAGTATATGAATGCGGTCTCTCTGAGTCTCACGTTGCACCGCACTCACCGTGCCTGTGACGAGTGAGCTGCTGCAGTGCCCAGGCGATGCGGAAGTGAGGCTGCTGATGAAGGCGTGGTGATGTGGTGCGAGGCTGCTGTTCATCGGTGGCGGTGCGTACACAACAAGCTCTTTTACGCTGTCTGGCATCTGACCTGGGCTTTGGGCCATTACCAAGGAAAATAAGGGTAACCTGAACATAAGCACTGGGCAGCCGATCTGATGACCAAGGTGGCTGGCTACTCGGTGACTGAGGGGTGGTGAGTGCCTGCCGTGCGGAGACTCCTGACGGAGTGATGATTCACGTCCCAGGCAGGATGGGGCAGGACGACGAGAGGTTTCACCATGCTACTCAGAACAGCGGGCAGTTTAAAATTTGTGAACTGTTCCATTTACGGTCTTCTGGAATTTTCCACTTAATGTTTTTCAGCCGTGGTTGACCATGGGTAACTGAAGCGGTAGAAAGTAACGCCAGGGATAAGGAGGACCTACAGTAATCTACCCCCACGGAGTTCGCAGATGGAGACTGTTGGGTTTAAAAGACACCTTGCTCCAGTTTGTATCTTGAGACTGAGTATCCATTTGGGTGATATCCTTCTAGGTGAATTCATTTTCCCATTATAAATCAGAGCTACATTAACCGGAGGTAGAAGCAAATGTCCCTGAAATACATGAAATTCATTTTAAAACAGAAAAAAAACATTTAAAACAACTATATTAAAGTATTTTAAGTGACTATATTGCCCATTGTACCAATTACGTTTATATAAATTATAATGCCCTTATATGTATTAAACAAAATATACAAAAATTACAAACTATGTATAGATTATAATGATACATTGCATAGTAAATATAATTAATGTTAATATAATTACACCAAATATTAACATGAAAATTACCGTCATGACACTTCTAAAACATTTGAAAACATCAGAAGTTAGAGTGTGGCATAGTGCCCACCAGCAGTGAGTTCTCGGTGCGCATGCAGACCGCCCTCACAGTGAACAGAGCGGTCCCTTAAACTGACCATTCGGTCTCAGTTACTGGGGCTTTTTCCTCCGGGAAGGCTCTTTTTTGGAGGGGGGAGAGTGGGTCTTCTCCTCCCCAGATTACGATTTTGTTTTTTCACACAACTTGTCCTAGAAATACTGATACATTTACTTAAAGTTGGAGGGATGAAAGTAGCAGCAGGGAGTGAACTATTCCAGTGAACTTATCAGTACAGAAGTTTTTCTACATTTAGTACATATTGCTAAAGAAAACAAAACTCAGCCGAGTGAATTTGAAAGATCTTGCCGTCATTCACTGACTCACTGATCGGACAGCGTTCGTTCTAGTGGAGAGAAAGGGGCTCTCAGGGGCTGACCAGGTAAAGACTTTGATAGGCAGAGGGCAGTGGGAAGAAGGAAGCCACACTGGGTGAGCGAGCAGCTTGGTCTCTGCAGAGTCACTTTCCTCCGGAGCTGGCAGGGGTCTGTCAGCCAGGTCACTGCACTGGGGCTAATCAGGTGACTCCTGGTTGATAGGTTTCAGATGCCATTTCTGGGACAGTCCAGACTCCAGTTCAGTTTAGTCTCAGTTTGGTGATAAGCACCTCCAGTTGGGCCTGTGGTCTTGTTTTTGACAATATCCAAGGGTCATGAGTTACTTCCGTGTGATGGTCGTGAGTAGAGCCGCATTTGCTGCCGTCTCTAAAGCGGGCACTGAGCCCGCATACTTTATATGCAGAGTGCTTGGCCTCAAGTGGGAAGGTGTTCAGTCTGACTCTGCCGTAGTTTTCTGGTTAGAGATTATCACGGCATTAAAATGTAAAATGGCCTTGAGCTTCTCAGCCTGCTGATCCTAATAACATCCACCCTGCTGAAGAGGCAAGCTGTCCCCTGGGTACAGGTAAGAGATTAGTGACATGGAAACCCAAAAGTGTGCTATGTGTTGTTGCATAGTTTTGTGAAGCAAAGTTATGATCTAATTTAGAATTTCTTAGTAGTCATTATTTTGGCAATTAAATTTAAAATAATCAAGAAAATATTTTCAAAATGTAACCAAATGTCAAATAAGTAGGAAAAATTAATTTTCATAAGTGTCATAGAGTTGGGAACTTGGGATTTGAAAGACTATGTTAGAGAAATTATTTCCAGCCTCTGAGCCCAAAGCCCCGGAGGGGTCTGCAGAGTTATTACCAGAAGTTCTAAAATCCTTGAACACATAAAGCGTTTTCTATAGATGGAAGTATATGTGAGTATATGTTATAACATTTTTCCAATCTATTTTGTTGCTATTTTGATTGATAAAATAATTAGTAAAATGAAAATAATAATTTTGAAGCACAATACCAAATTCAAAGTAGCTCTATATCCTTTTATATTATTTTCTCAATCATATGATTCTAAAACTTCAACTTTTACCACATAAGGAGATACAAATTTTTAAAAATATATATTCAAAAAGGGTGGGGGATTACTGTTCAAGGGATTTTTAAAACATAGCCAAAGATTGGAAATTACTTAGTTCTCCATTCTTAGAAAGTATACCAGCTTTTTCCAAGTAGAATTTCATCACGGAAATGAGTACGTCTGCTCTCAGAACATCTTAGCAGTGCCGTAAAAGCAACTTGGAATTAAAGGGAAAGATTTCCAGCCAGTGTCTGGTTGCTGTTCTTCGGTTTCCCTAATTAGTATTAAGTGTGAAATAAATCACCTGCTAGTCTTTGCAGCGTGCGGCAGGAGCCCCGTTCCCGGCGCTGGCAGCGCTGTGCGCGCAGCGACAGAGCGCGTGGCACACAACCGCGCCACATGCAGCAGCAGCTCCCAGTGCCACAGGACGCATAAATCATGCATCGCCAGTCTGGATGATCAAATGGGCATAGCTGTCTTTGGACCTCTGCCTAGGAAAATGTTCATTTTTTTAGGAAAAGCACACTGGTGGCCTTGCCCAGCCCTGAGAATGATGGGTTATTCTGTGGTCAGACATCCAAAACAGGGCAGTTTGGTCTCTAAATGGCAAATCAGTCAAATGTTCAAGTCACAGATTTGAATTTGGCAGCTTATTTTCTCATAGAAGTGCTTCACATGCAGGTTCCCAATTGGACTAGTAAACAACCTCTCCTGACTTAGAAGGGAATGGAGAGAGGTGTTTGATGATATTCTAGTTTCTGTCACTAAGGAAAGATGTTCCTTTGTTCTAATACCTTGGCCCTGAAAGTGAATGATCTTTTCCCTGTGCCAAGTGAGCAGGGCATGCCTGTCCCCTTCCTTTGCCACTACTTCTGAGTGGCAGAGGCCTGGAGGAGTCCCTGCTGTGTGGCCCTCCATTTGTAAGTGGTGTTCACAAGTCATCTGAAGACATGTTTGCATTTCTTGTACAAAGTAGTTAAAGAAAGCATAGTACCCACTCCACCTGGACCTCTCAGTGTTCCCTTAGTTCATCTATCTCTCTCACACACACACACACACACACGCACACTTTAAATAGAAAAACAAATGCAGGTTAGTGTGAGAATTGCCCGATAAAAAGATCATATTCTATCCTATTAACCAGCTTTTTGAGGATTAAACATACAGTAAGAGCTTGGAGTCGCAATGTATAGATACATGAAAGATGTGATTAAGAAAGTTTGTGACAGATGATAATTTAAACCTTAAAACCCTCTATAGCTGGGGTGTCAAACCCATTTTCACCGGGGGCCACATCAGCCTCACAGTTGCCTTCAAAGGGCCGAATGTAACTTTAGGACTGTGTAAATGTAACTACTCTTTAACTAGGGGCAAGGAGCTTGGCGCTGCCGCCCGGTAGAAACCAGATACAGGGCTGGATAAAACAAGGTAGAGGGCCGGATTCGGCCCGTGGGCCTTGGGTTTGCCACCTGTGCTCTATAGAAGATGTTTTTGTTTATCTATAATAAGACCTATAAGAAGCTTCAGAAAAAGCTGATGTGTAAATAAAGTAGATTAAAATTCTATGAACATTAGTATTGATTACAATGTCCAGGGGTCCAGAAAATAAATATACATTCTCTCTCCTTTGTGTCCGCTTGGGGTAGCATTCACTAGAGACCTGTGTTCCGGGGGATAAAACACTTGTGGCAAAGCGGATGGCAACCACGGTCAAGGATGAAATGGGAAGTGAGCAGCTGTGAGAATTCTCAGGACTGAAGAGTGACCGCCATAAAGGTTCCAGGCAAAGATCTAAGCAGATGCTACAAAGTTACAGAAGGAAACTTTCTAGGCAAGAAAAAGTTACTAGTATTAGAGCAAAACCTCAATTAGCTGAGGTCTTTAACTTACTGCTCACATTAAACAGCTCAGAATGAGCAAAACAAAAAAGATTTTCTTCCTGCTTTTGTTAAAAGCATGTTAAAAATGATGCAGTAGCACACAGTAGGGTGAGAAAACACTGGTTACTTTAGAATGTTAGATTATTTAAAAGAAAAACTCTTCTGAATTATTTAGAAAGAAAAGTTGTGATCCCTGTTTTAAAAAAATCCAGTTAGATTGCCAATAGACTTTTTAAAAAGCAGAGGTTTTTTATGTTTGTTTTAAGAATATGGACTATTTATTGTCATAGGTGGAGGGTGCTTGGCCTGGTGGACAGACACCATGCTTAACTGAAGCAAACCTGGCCCCTGTCTGAGGAAGAATATTGGAGGATACAGAGAATGCTCTGTGGGGCCTTACTCTTCCAACCCTAAGTGATGGCGCCTAGATTTAGCAACAAGCAAAAAGGGACAGATTGTTTCCTTGGACATGAAAAGAAAAGGCAGATGCTGTGAGGGTTCATTTGCATTGCAAGGAGGTAGCAGGCTCGCTTTATTATTCAGCAAGAAGTGGATAAATACGGCCTGAGGGCTTTAAATGTGCACCGCCTGCTTTAATATCTGTGAACAGATCTAGATCCAGAGCTACTTTTCAGTGCTTGGCTGTTTTCTTAGGTGAACCTTATGAGAATGTTTTACAACCCAGAATTAAATTAAGCAGTGATTGATAACAGGGAACGTTTGAGTTAGCAGCGTAACACCAGCACCTAACATTCTATTTTAAAGGAACACTGGCTCCAGATGAAATGGTATATTGAGCCTGCCTTTCGGTATGCACAAAAAAAAAAATGTGGGCCATTCAGTAAAAGTTTATGGGACAAGAAGCATTGCTTGGGTAGTGGGCATTTTGTGTTTTCAGCTTCCTAAACCCGGGGGAACTTCAAAGGACCCTGTTTGAGCTCCAGAAACCAGAGCATTGGTCGTCGGTGGAAGAATTTCAGGCTTGAAGGGGACTGGCAGGAGGACAGCTTCCCCGGAAGTCTAGCTGGTTTACCGATGGCATGTAGTTTTACAGACGAGAAAGGAAGGTTATAGTAACGAGAGGCCATGAAACAAGTGTTGGACTTACAGATACTACCTGACTGGCTTTGAAATCTCACTCTGCCCTTTGATGCTCAGTAACCTTAGGCAAGTCACTGTATTTTTCTGAGCCTCCATTTATTCACCTATAAAATGGTGATTTCCCAAGTCCGTTGCAGTTTAAAAACCATTAACTCTGAGATGAGTTAATGCCTCCCTTGGTGACTGCAGTTCACAGATGCCTAGGGTTATCATTATAAACACCAGACTTTCAATGCACGGAATGGCTGCAGGAGCAGTGTGTGAAGGGGGGGTGGCATGTGCCAACTGCTGGACACACCGCAGCCAGAGGCCTCTCTGTTACTGGTTCTCTTTGGTTAAAGGTTCAGTTGTGACCGGTTGCTAATATTTTCTCCTTCTTAAAGCCAAGTGCAGATGAAGTAAGGAAGTACTGCATTATAAAAGAAATCCTGAATAATCCCAAGTGGGTCAGTTCTGATCAGTCCAGTTTTTAAGGTGTTCTGATAAGGTTTTCGTAACCAGAGACTTGACACCTAAATATGAGCAAAACCCTGCCAGTAATGAGGTCAGCTGGTCAGCATTAGAAGCTTGTATCTTCCCAGTACAGAGTTGTCAATGTGCACTCTTCTACCCTCCTGGAAAATAATGCAAGTCCTCTGAACCGTAAAAAAAGATTGTATTGCTAGTTCTACTAGTAAAATTGAAGTTGAACCCAGAAAATCATTAGTTTCAAAGTTATTTATTGCTGAGTGTGTTAAACAGTCTCTTGCCCTCTGAGATATATTGAAATACAGGGTGAGCCTCTTGACAGATGAATTATGAACAGTTCATGTATAATCCTAACCATACGATACACAGAAACATAAAGTTAATTTCAGTTGTATGGAATTCAGTCCCATAGCTCTAGAAATTGTTGTTGTGAGTAGAAGAAAAACATAGAGGAGTCTGATTTTCAAACTCTTACATCAGGATTTAGACATAAATAATACTTATGAAAGCATATTAGGAGTTTTGCAATTAAAGCCCCAAATAATCTTCAAGCAAAACATACCACAGGGAATGAAAAATACAAATTAGTGGTTGGGAAATAACTTGCTTAGGTAGACTAGAGCAGACCATTCTGCTAGTTCAAGGTCACTCTTACAGTACTTCATGTTTCATGCATTTAAGTTTTGAATGCATTCCCTTGGAGGGCAATTTCACAGTCTAATAGATAGAGGTATTTGGAAGTTTCTTTAAGACATTCAGCCTAAATTTTCTTTTAATTTCCTCTTCCACTTTCTACATAATTGCTCTTCCTTATATCATCCTGAAAGGATTTTGTGGGGAATGTATGCCAGGGGAAGCAGAGTAACAGAGGGCAACAGAATTTCTCTCTTGGGCACTACAAATTTCACCTTTCCTAAACGTATGCTTTGCTCGGGAAAATGACTGCAGCGGGAGTGAACCCACTGCCTTTCTGCAGTGGGACAAGGTACAACGGGAAGAGCGAAGTTCCCTCTGTTTTTTTGGTGACCTCACTTTAGTGCTTGACCCATTTTCTAGTCATGTTTCACTTAACGGTGAATCTTCTTCCGTCTTCCAAAATCTACCCATACCCACCACAAAGTTACTGCTCAGAAATGTGACACTCCGGTTACACACCCATTAAAAGTTTGTTGGATGGACAATTCTGTTGGGTCACAAAATAATTCTGTCGGTTCCGTCTCTCTGTGCACTGCCCACAGGAAATAGAAGAATAATCCAAGGCAGTGATTCTGTGTTCTCTCACCTCTTGTGTTTTGTTGACCAAGGCAGAAAAGACTAAACCTTTGGATGCTCAGTAGGTGAGATCTGAGGGTGAGGGTGCTGTTAAGCGTGTCCATTTCTTTTAGAGAACCATACTCCTCCCATCTACAGTGTAAGTGTGGTACGATTAAAGAATTAAGTAAGCAAACACTTTCGGACCAAAAAAGATTTGTTTTGCAATTGATTAATTCCCGTCAGCAAGTCACCTGGTCCTTTCCACTATTCCTGTCTCCAGGTGCACACTGGAGGTGTGATAGTGCCGTGTCCTTCCCGTACGGAATGGATAAAGCCACCTTTCCTCCTCTGCTCTACCCCCTGCCCTCCCTGTGGTTTTAAGGATACTATTTGCATCTATTGGCTTGAAAGTAAAAATAAAAGTGTTCTTAAACCTGTTAAAAGGGATGGTGAGGGGAAGAACGTCTGAAAAATATGTGAAGTCCATAAATTTTTAGGATCAACTTGAAATAAAGCCCTGTCACCTAAGTGATCTCTTGTTCCATAATTTCCTTATATTCCATTTGCTGACCTTGGTTTTAGTGTGCATTCAGCTTAATGGGTTGATGTACAGCTGTCACCTCAACAAAAATATGGGGGAAATGCGGATCAGTGGAATTCAGCTATTCAAAGTAGAAAGAGAAGCTGTCTCCCTGCCCTCTTTCTCTGGTCAGGCTTTTGCTATCACCTGGCTGTGTCGCTGTGTGTGACCAGAATTACCACAATACAGCGCAAAGAGCAATAGCATTTAGTAGTAAAAAGCAGATTACTTTGGGATCTATTAGTTGCTACCTGTTGACACCACTTCTGACATTAAGAAAAAAATGAATCTGGCTGAATAATCAAGATTATAAACCACTGTCAATTGCTTCCTGGTTTGTGAATGTTTCAGCACATGTTACGAGAGCTGGCGAGGCAGAATGAGAGAGTTTTGTTTTTGGCAGACTGTAGTTCAAGTGTTGGCTTTGCTACTAAGTGTCACCTTAAGCAAATCATTTATCCTTTCTCAGCCTTAAATTCATCTAAAAAGTGGAGATAATATAGGCTCATTATGAGAACTAAGTGGGATACTACATCAAAGGTCCAAGTAGGGACCTCATTAATGTTCCCTTTGCTTTTTTATGTCTTTGTTTAGTGAGTCTGTGTATTTACAAGTCTTGCCATCATTAGTGGATTGTTCCTTAGGAGGTGCCTGGTTTCTAGTCCATCTCAATTTCTCAGTAAACGTTCATGGATTGAGTGAGTGGATGGTCACATGTATTTTTTAGTGCGTTGTGGCTCTTATTTCTTCTATTAAACAAGGAACACAGTTTGTAGTTTACCTGCGATTACCCAGAAGATGGATTTGCTGCCCTGTATGGGCATCTAGAGATGTAGAAACTTGGTCAATGTCAGGCAAAATCAGCATTAGACTTGAAAGTGTCCATGTGTACTAAACATTAACTTCCTCTCCGTCAACATTCATTCGTCTTGTGCGAAAATGGTGTGCATGGCACTGAGTCAGATACGGAAGATGCTCTTTGTTGTGTGTTGTCCGGAGAAGGTCATCCGTGTGCTTAACTTAATAATCAGGTGATAACTGGAAGTACTGTTCTGGGGTGGAGGAGCATGGTGGACGGCCTTTGCTGGAGCATTGTTTAATTGGAATCAAAGTCCTAATCTTCACTTAATGAAAAGGAAATCATATGAACTGTGATCTGATCCATGTCTGTTGTCGTTAGAATTAAGTCTAGCTGCTGCCAGGTCCTGGAGGCAGGCGGGCTGCAGCTGTCTGTTTCGGCCTCCTTTCGATTCTAGTTTCAGAGTTGGCTTTGTTAGATGAGTTACTTTAGTATTTATTGGGGAAAAAATAGGTGTGTGTTGAATTTCTGAAATGTTGCGTGAGCAGCCATTTCATGGAAGTTAAACTTTCAAAAAATAAAATTATTCTTTAAATAAAAAGATGCTTATTTTGGAAGGGAGGGGGGCAACCTCAACCTTCCAATAAATTTTTTAGTAAAGAGAATTATTAATTTATTCTTTTTTAACACGTAAGATTTTTCATATAGCAGGGCATGGCCTCATGTTAAGAACATCAGCTGGAAAGTAAGATGCTTTGAAGAAGCCACTTTTTACTGAGTGATTTCCTGTTAACTAGTTTGGCAAAAAGACCAACAAGGGGCAAGGAAGAAGTCTGGGGGGCAGGTGGCTCACTCTCAGGGTCACAGTTGAAAGGGTACCTCTTAACAATTCAAGTTCAGTTAGCGTTCAAGTTCACTTTTTTACATTGCATATCAATCTAAGTTGTACCTGAGACAATTCAAGTTCTGAACACTGGCTAAAGGATGTTAGGGCAAGAACATTTACATTGCTGGTAGAACTCGTTCCCAGG
This sequence comes from Macrotus californicus, assembly GCA_007922815.1. Classification (NCBI taxonomy): domain Eukaryota; kingdom Metazoa; phylum Chordata; class Mammalia; order Chiroptera; family Phyllostomidae; genus Macrotus; species Macrotus californicus. The sequence goes on from VMDR010001753.1 coordinate 84,913, forward strand.
AAAGATGCAAATCCTACTTGAGAACCCCGCTTTACTATTTTGGCACTGTGAGTTCAGATGCTAGCCAGAACCTGGGAGGGTTGAGATAGAAAAAAAGAAAATCCATTAAACTGAACATTGGAACCTGTGGAAGGTCCTCCTGGGAGATTCATTTAGACATAGGTGAGAATTTGGACAAGGGCATTTGGTTTGGTTAGTTGCAGTTTTCTCCGAAGAGCTGACAGTTCTCTTGCCCAGTCTGGTAAGTAAGCATTGCTGAAGGATTTCCAGTGTGTGTCATCTGGGCACTCTTGTTATTCTTTTTCTTAGGACAGAAAGGCTTTCAGGGCACGTTGGACATTTACTGATGCATTTCCTTGGATTCTAATTTCCCTTTATCCTGGTGCTTTCTTTTCATACATTTTTAACTCACTGGGAAGAAAAACAAAACAAGCTTTATTCTGGGGCCAATAGTACACCACCCTGACCTACTTTGCTTTCCCCAGAGGGACTTTCAAAATTCCCTGTAATTTTAGTCAGTTTATCACGGAATGGTCAATATTCTGTTGGACTGGGAGCTGGGGCTCTGGATGCCTTGTTTCTGATCATAGCCAGGGTTCTGTGGAGGGAGGAGTAAAGAAAGCGCAGTTTTGGACTTTAGTCCTGTCTACCCCCTTATCCTCCCCACCCGGCTTAACCCTCAGGTGCTCTCAGAGTTCAAAACCAGTTACTCCCCAGTAAGCACTTTCCAAAAACGATATCCACCCTTCACCTCCTGCCAACAGAGGACCTACAGAAAGTCTGCCTAGTTGCAGGCAATAGGCGAGCTCCTATCTTTTGTTGAAATAATGGGAGAGATGAGTCCCACGACCCGGCCCCGGTCTCTCTCTCTCTCTCTCTCTCTAAACTCTATTCCCTCCATGTTTTCCAGATTTCCTGATCACTCAGCTGTTTATTCAACAACAGAGTGTTGGGGGCTGATGTGGTCAAGGCAGTGTGCTAGGTTTCTCTGCAGAATGGAAAACATGGCGGCCTAGGAGACGGAACACTTGGATTCTAGATTTCACTTCGCTGGGGGTAGCTGAGGAACGGTGTGAAAGTCACTTCTGCCTGGTTCCCTTCTCTTATCTGCAAAAGGAAAGGATTACTCCCTTGAGCTCCGAGGTCGCTTCCAATTTTAAAAGGGCTAAGATTTTCTGATCAGCAGTCTCTAGAGCCAGTATTTCACATTTCCAAATTAAAGCTGCAAACAAAGTTAATGACCAGAAGCACATGGCAGTCCGTGAAGAGTCCCACAGTGGGAGATGTTTGTTGTAGATGACAAAGGAAGCCAGACCTCCATGCAGACGCATCTGAGCTTTGCTGTCCTTCAGATAGTTATATGTTGAACAGCCCCATTGCATCAAATAACTAGCTTTCATGAAATTGCCTTTATCTTAATGTCACTTAGTACAGGATTTCATTGTACACTAATGCCTCCAAATAGATGCCAGATAAAGCATCCATTCATACAGGAAAAAATGTTTGTTCTCCCTCACAAAAGAGTCACCTATGAGGATGCATCCCAACACCAGGTCCCATCCCAATATGCATTATTCCCTTGGGCTGTGATTTTTATTCTGTCCTGACTGGCAGTGAGGTCGGAGGTCCATATGACCCTTCTGTTCATACCATGAATCTGTAGACAGCTGACACCTCTGTTGGGGAAATAAAAACTAGCTGGTAAAAGGACTTGTCATTTTGACAGCTACCCATTATTGGGGGCTGTGCCAACTGGTAAAGTCCTAATAAGAAGAAACAAATGTATATTTCAGCCTCTTACTCAATTTCGTGAATGGCTTATAGGAACCAGTGAACTTAAATGTAATTGAATTTAAATAACAGAGGGGTGGAAAGGCCAGTGGAGGCTGATGCTAAGGGTAGTTTGATGACTGTCATATGTATTTCTTTCTGTCGTCAGCATGAGTGAGAAAGTGCCAAATAACTACCTGTGAATGATGGAAAATAACTCGAGTTTCCCATGAAAGCTTTTACTAAGGTGCTGTCATGTGCCCTCTCAGCCCTCTGCATTTCCTGCCTTCTTTCCATATGCCCCGTCCCCCCTTTCCTGCAGTGGGTGAGAAATGCATTTGCCACCTGACCCCTCCAGCTAAGTTTAGTGGTTAAGAGCAAGGACTCTGAGATCAGACAGCTTGAATGGACTCTTGGTCCCGTCAGTTATCTGGGCAAGGCACTTAACTGCTCTGTACCTCAGTCTCTCCATCTTTAAGAGGGGAGTGGATGATGCTCGTCCTATTGAGTGATGGGGGGATTAAATCGGAATGGATGGAGAGGGCTTTGAAACAGTCCCTGTCATGCAGTAACCACAGCTCCACTCCGTGCTTCCTTCCCATTGCTCGTCAACAACCACAGCATGGGCTGTGAGAGGCTTGGTTTGCTATTCTATTCTCTCTGGCAGTCAGCTGAACCCTGTGCTCAGGGGTTCAGAGCGGTGACTGGCCCACCGTGAAGATCTGGTCCGTGCTGGTTGTCAGTGGTGTGAGCAGATAATTTGGGGGCAAAGAAAAGAAACTGTCACTTGGATCGCTCATTTCCCTCCAGAAGAGTGAAGAACCCACTTTCTTATTCTCTAGTTGGATAAAACTCTAAGGAAGGAAATCATTAAATCTATAACTTCTATTGAGCAGCAGCTTTGTGGAAGGATGGTATATCCCAGGAACTGGGGTGGGGGGAACAGGCAGTAATTAAGACAGAGTCCTTGTCTTTTTAATCTCGTTGGACAAACAGAGGAATACACAGGCACATGATTGACTGTATCTTTGACTAAATGTGAACTAAAGATGCTCTCTGTGCTCAGGGCCTACTGGACTGAATGAAGGAGTGCACCAACACACAAGTGAGTGTGCTGTGCAGGCTGCTGCATCAGAAGTGTGGAAGGCTTTGGGGCACTGAGAAGGGGAGAATGAGTGTGCTTTGGAAAGGTTTAAGACGACAACTTGGAATTTGATTGGGGCCTAAAAACGATGGAGAGTATAGTATTGGGCAGTCAAAGGTAGGGTTGGGAGAGAGAAATGAAGAAATTACACTCTTGAATTCACAAGTGATATAATTCACAAGCAGTAATTTGGTAATTTCTGCTTCTAAATGGAAAATAAATATATTGCTGAAAATCTAGCCAGTTTGCTGTTGGTGTAGTAATCTCAGGCTCTACATGATAATTAATTAGCAAGTCTCTGGGAAAAGAATAAAAGGAAAAAAAATAATTAAGTTCTGCCAAGAGAATGGGGAAATTATGGTCTATAGCATATAAACCCCTTCACCAAAAAGTTTGTTGTGGTCTAAGGTCATCGGTATTTATGCTTCTAAATAAACCCAGCAATTCGTTTAATATCATTATGAACGTACAGGCTCCAGCACATGAAAATTATGCTGTTGGGATGCTCCTCCATTCCTGTAGTTTGCAAAGTATGTTTCTAGAGGTGCTGACTTTTTATAATTTCTACAAGTACATACCCCATGTCTTTATTAGTTGATAATGCTGTGATCTTCCCAGATATTCAGATGTACCTTTGTGGGATTTTTTTTCATTTGTATAAAATTTGAGGTGTAGTGCATTAATTTTATAATCATCCCTAAGTGAACAGAAAGACAAATGTAACTGTTTATGTAGTACCATCTTTGAAGATATCAAGATCATTTTCCAATTCTGTATTTTGTGCATAGGAAAAATAGACCCAAAACTAAAAAGTTCCTTGACCAACATCATACCTCGTTGGTGAGTGACTGACCTGGGTCTAGAAGCCAGACCTCCTAACTTGGGGTTCATCCATTACCCCCTCCTCATTCTGCCCACTGCCAAAACTGGCAATATATAGATTGGAACCAATATATCAGCACACCATGGATTAAGAGTCCAGGAGATTTCAAGTGGTCATTTAAAAATAATAGTAGCTAACATTTAGGAAGTTCACCTAAGCACTTGTACAGGTTTTCATTTGTTTAATTCATCACAACAAGCTGGTGACATCGGTCCTGTTACTTTTTGAAGGTCACAGATTGGCTGTGGAGGCACACAGGGTTTCCGTGGGAGGAGGTGGGGGTGGTTCGCACAGCTAGGATGCAGGCCTTGGGGCTCAGGGTCCTTATTCTGCTTCCCCAACTTAGACCTGGTCACTGGGAGCTTTCTGTTCCTGCTGCCCATCGGCCTTGTGTCAGGAGCTGGCTCAGTCATTTTATGTTAACTACATAGGTGGTCCAGTATGATGGTAATGCTCCTCACATCCATTTGCGTCCTGGGTCACTGTTCTGTTCCCAGCGATGCACAGGGTACAGAACTGCCCTGAACCCATCCAGACCTTCAGGACAAAGGTAGACTGCATGGTGGCGGTAGTTTTGTCACGGACAGCATCCCTATAGCTACAGGGAGGGGAAGGCAGCACCTGCCTGGCTGAGCAAGTGATTGAAACTCCCTTGGCGTTTGCAGAAGTAGCAGCCGTGTTTTACTGTCCGCCTAGAGTAACTCTTGGCTTTGGGGGAGGTTTCTTAAATAGACAGTGTTACTCGTTTCTGCTTCCTGGCCATGGGGGTTGTAAGCTAACCCTCCCCGGCTGGGTCTGCAGCGGGGAAAGGGACTAGACTCCCGTCATTATGTGGAATAAAATAGTACAGTTGAGAGAGGTGGGGCTGAGCAATCCAAAATATCTGATAACATCTAAAAGAGCCTTTTCCTCTTCCACAGTTAATCCATGTCTCCATTTGCATGTGTTTAAAAAAAAAAAACCGTGACAGCACCAACAACACAACAAGAGAAATGCACAGCCTGAGCAATAAATCTCCCGAGGCATTCAGCAAGTGCCACAGGGCTCATTAATCTTGGTTATTTCCGTAATAGATAACTTCACAAATCACCTATTATTCCTAATCACACACATAAAGATAGGAACGGATAATAGCTTCCTGCATGGCGAGCCCCAAATAAAATTTCAGTTAAAAATATATTTCTGAAAATTCCAGGGAAAGATGTTTTCTGCCTTCTTAAAGGGGCGGGAGGAGATGGGGGAGCAACCACCAAAAGAGAAATGGATTTGGGGGGATTGGGTTTTTAAAAAGAATTAGGTGTGTTGTGTTTTCTTGGGGACGCAGGCAGGCCTGTGAATCACCATGTCAGCGTGAGGTGGGTTGGAGAGACTTTGGGTGACAGGAGACGAGAGAATTGTGCGGTCCAGGCTCCAGGTGGAGTTTAAGAGGAACTCCCAAGAACAAATAGTAAGTACAGGGATGTCAGGGCCATCCTGTACCAGTAAAGTAGGCATTCGAATTTCAGAAGTTTTGCTGAGTTTGGCGAATTCATTTATCTTCCCAGGGTAGGCAGATTACCATGCCCAGGGCACAGAACTGTCCTGCATCCACCCAGACCTTCTTCAGATTCCAGCCACCGAGCAGAATGAGCAACCACGAAAGGGTGTCTCAGTGATGAGAGATGTGTTTGCCACATGTTTGGACAGTGTGTGGATTTTTTTGAACAGGTGAGACTAGACTGTCTTAGACCTAAAAGCTCCCAGCTCTATGGCAAGGGCCGAAAACGTGCATGGAATGAAGTGCTGGGAAGAGCGCTAACTAAAGTTGCCGAGGGGAGGGAAGTCAGCCACGAGCTTCCGGTCCTCAGTGATGGCTTTCTGAAGGCACTGCAGTTGGCCGGGGAAGGCTTTGTGACCATACAACAGTGAGCCGCCCCCGTCCATCACTGTGAACAAATGCCAGGGAACGGCAGCAGGGCCTGGAATGAGACACACTGCGTTCGCGATGTATTTGACTCCGTATTATTGAGTCAGCTGGAATAATTGACCTATAAGAACAATGTGTACCTACAGAAACAGGGTCTGGTAATCCACGTCTTTCAACCCAACTGCGTTACCAGATGCGCTAGCAAACATCCCTTCTTTGACAGGCCTCTTCTCCAGGCACCTGCAGCTAAAATTTCACTCTGAACTTCTCTTTTCACCTAAAATGAAGTAGTTCTTTGTCAGACCTTCCAAAGGAGGAAGTGGAGGGGGTCACGCCCATGGCCTTGTACATTTTTTTGCGTGCACAGCGTTAAATGTTAAGGCCAAGGAATTTCCAGAGCAGATGATTAAACGTTTTCCTGCTGGTGAAGTTGGTGCTCCTGGTGTGTTCTCAGCAGTGACAGAAGAACTTCCTGCTGCACGGGCACAGTCGTGGGTTAGGCACTGGGGGAGACGGATGTCCGAGACACGATCTGTGCCCTTCGTGAGTTTGGCGGCCCCGGAGTGGAGGTGATGTGAAAACAAGTGTCTGTACAAGAGGAAAGGGGGTGCCAGAGTAAAGGGAGGTATGTGCTGAGGACATTTCGGCGAGGCAGGTCTGTGCGCTGAAGGAGGTAAACAGACACCCCTGGCCAGAGCAGAAAAGACAGTTGAGGCAGAGGGAATAGCGTGAGTAAAGCCGAGCCATGGCAACATTCGGGACGTCTCCGGAGAAGAGTGACTAGTCCGGTTGGGTTGGAGTGAGCGGTGAAAATGGGAGATAAGGCAGAGAATGTAAATTTAGGCTGAGTATTAGAGGACTTGCTGCATAGACATTGGAGATCTGTTAAAGGGTTTGCAGTAGGGGAATGGTATGGTTAGAACTGTGGTTTAAAAATACTGATTCAGCAACACACAGAATAAATCAGAATGGAGAGCGGAGCCGCAGAGCCAGTGCGTGTGCTGGCGCGCACCTGGACGCGTGAAACAACGGCCTGCCTCGGCGCAGCTGGGTGACCGGGTGGAACACCAGCGCCTGGATGGCAGGGCCGTGCAGAGTCAGTCGGTGGTTTTGTTGGGGGTGGCAGTTACCTGTTGCTCTGTAACGAGTCATCTCACGGTTGGTGGCAGGAAGCAGCTACATTGCTGTGGAATCCGAGGGTCAGGAATTTGGACAGGGTGCAGCTCCGAGGCCTTATCTCTGCTCCGGGAGACCTGGGGCCTGTCCTGGAAAGATTCAGATGACTGATGGCAACTCGGGGCTGAGGACTGGAATCATCTGGAGCCTTCTTCAAATTCACTCGTCTGTGTCAAAGATAAATAATGCTGATTAAATAGGTCAGGACAGGTTTTAATCAGTAATGTACTATGGCAATAGGGAGAGAGTCCAATGGGAACTGAACTCCATTTGGTACAGAGGTGACGGGGCATTTTACAGGGAGGGTAAGGGAACTGGGAAGGGGCTGAGTGGCTGCTCATCTTGTCAGGGAAGTTGAAGTTTAAAAAGCAGGAGGGGGGTTTGGTGCACTTGAAGCCCATCTGCGTTTGTTAACTGGCTCTTATGGAAGTTAGATCCCCCTGCCTGACCCGCCCACGGAGTCTGGGTTGGGAGATGGGAGATTCTTTCTTTGGGTATCGCCTAGAACAAAAGGAAAATTCTTTGGCATCCTTGAGCTTTCCCAGGCAGGTATTTTAAGGGGAGCAGGCAGAGCGATCCTAGGGATAGAGCCCTTAGAAACTACGTTAGTGTTTGTTGAAGTCTTTACAGGCCAAGATAAGGCCTAGTGGAGAAAGGATTAAGAGAAGCCTGGTTGGAGTTTGCTCAAGGAGAGAATCTGTCATCTGATACGTGGGATGAGATTACCGAAAAGCCAGGCTCACCTGGCCCTGGCAACTGAAGCACACACGTGGCCTCTCCATGCAGCGTGTCTCCTGGGATCCGAGAGAGAGAGAGAAAGAGAGAGAAAGCGCGTGAATACTTTTGTAGAGAGAGCCTTCCAATAGGACCAGCCGGGCAAAAGCTGCAGCCTTCTGTAACCCAGCCTCCTGAGTCACACAGTGCCCCTTCTGCCACATTCTGCTAGTTACAAGAGAGTCATTAAAGCCAGCCCAGATTCAGGGGAGAGATCGGGCTCCCACTCTCAAAGGGGTGGCGGCAAGGTCACATTTCAGAGGAGCGTGTGGGACAGGGGTGATTATTGCAGCCACCTTTGGAAAACAGTCTGTCACAGCGGAGGTTGGCAGTTGACAGCAGCAAAGATGACTAATTCAGCTTCTGCACCGGCTGAGTTGGAGGGACCCGCAGGACTTTGTAGGTGAAAAGGGCACAGTGACTGAAAATGGAGGGTATGGCTGAGAAGGTGGCAGAGACAAGCGTGGCTCCTTCAGGCCCCTACACTGAGAGGGCAAGATGGGGAGCCCAGGAGGGGACAGCGGTCCCAGGTGGATGTCACCCGGCATGCTGAATGGAGGAAGAGCTGTAAACAGTAGTTTCAGTGGCAGGTGGAGGCAGAAGCCAGAGGGCAAAAAAGCGAGGAGATAGGGAAAAAGTAGAAGCAAGTAGAAGTGGCCTGTGGAACGTTTCAGCTCTGATGAAGAGGCTTAGCAATTTAAAGAGAGTATCTTTTATAGGTGTGATATTTAAAGGAATAAGTAGCCTTTTTATTTTTCCAGATTGAGAGAATTATTCTTCATGTTTTTTGGAGAAGACAGTAACATCAGGTCCCATACTGGATATTCATTTTTAATTTAAATTTCTCTTGGTCTTCTCCATTAAAAAAATGAAGTTCCATTTCTTCTAGTACTTACCAGCTTATGAAGACATGTCTTACAGGCTGCAATATTCCGACGTTTTAACAGAGTCACCTGAGAGAACACCAGAAGATGAATTTGTAATTTAGAATGTAGATAACCGACTCTAGGATCGTCTCCCACCCCAGCTTAGGTTCATCATTTTAACAAGCTGCTGCTGAGTCAGTGGGCTCGAGAGCACGCAGTGAAGCCCTTGTCTCTGGAGACGGTCGGTGGGGCGGCTGGCCCTGGCGGCCTCTCCAACCGAGAAATGAAGACTTGTGAGAAACGTGGCCTCTTCCATGGAAGTGAATCAACCTTTTTGGGCCTTGAGAGAATCCTGACCCACACACCCTGGGCCCCAAACACTGAGACAGCCCTTCAGAGAAAGTGTATGCCCTCTGCCTTTCCTTCTCATGCCTTAGCTTTTTGAAAGGAGCTAAACTATCCTTGTGAGGAAATACTAAAATGCAGAATTCTGTAGTCTGGTGAGCGTGTAGCCTGCTGATTAGGCAGCAGTAGGAGGAAAGGTAAATCAAAGATGGAGGAAAACCCCAAAATAGAATTTTTTTGCACCACCCTAGAAGTTTCTGACCTCATTTTGTAAAATTTAACCTGTAGAAATATTTTACCCATAGCAAAAGGTAAAAGAAAGCAATAAAATTCTCCTGGATAGCTAAAAGTGAGCTTTCCACTGTCAAAACTCTCAAAGTTAAAAATGTAACTCTCCATCAAGTATATAAGGCGCATGTGCCACAGATTTATGAAACTCATCAGTGAGGAAACCTTGTAAAGTGGTAACTCAGGTTTAAAGAGCATTTGCAGACTTGAATAGAGACATTTAGAAATGAATATCAGAATAAAATTTCTTGGTTACATATAAAACTGATGAATGTCTTATGGAGTAATAAAACCCTAACCTTTGGGGGCACTCTTTATAACTGGGCATAAATCTATAAGCTAATCTATAACTTCTAGTCAAATACTAAATAGCAAAATCCGATACAGGTACATTCTAGACTCACAGGGGTGTCCAGCCTGCCGCATGCAGCCCAGGATGGCTATGAATGCGGCCCAACACAAAACTGTAAATTTACTTAAAACCTCTTTTTTGCTCATCAGTTTTCATTAGTGTTTGTGTATTTAATGTGTGGACCGAGGCAGCTCTTCTTCCAGTGTGGCCCAGAGATGCCAACAGGTTGACACCCTTGCAAGAATTAAACAGTCGTTGGCCGGGCCTGCCACACCGTGCCCCACCGTGATAACATAATGACATGCAAGTTTTCAATCACTTTTCTTACCACCACACAGTATTCAACTTTTTGTCCCTCAGCTTTTTCAAAAGCTTTAAGAAATGTAATACAACTGGCATTTTCTTCATTACGTAGAAAGGTAATGGTAACCGGTAACCGTAACAAAGCCAGGCTCTTGCAAGAGGGTCTTGTAGATACCCCATTATCCTTTTGTAGCCTAATTTCAAATTGAGGCATCTTGGAGTAATAAGTGAGCACTCGGTCTCACAGCTGAGTGAATATCCATTGCCATGTGGAACCAAAATATGTTATTTTGTAGCACCTCTGAATTTGCAACTTCATTTTCCTTTGCACTTCTCAGTTAAAGCGGCGCTTCGTGGCATTTCGATGCCGCCCAGCACAATCCATCCCTTCCGGTGTGTGTGACGGGGGGCTGTGCTCTGTGAGTGGCATCAGTTAATTTCCTATTGTACATAGTTAGCGTGCCAGTAGATGCAGAATGACGCGATCACTTGTCACTGTCTCCATTGGTCTGTTGACTTTCTTGACAGGAGTTGAAGCTGCCATCAGTTATCCTGTGGGACACTTGGCCAGGTCCCTCTTCAGTAGGTGCTCATCACATGGGAACAGTAGGGTGTTTGGGAATCCGTCCATGTGTACATTCCAACGGACTGTGCCCAGAACTGGAACTTAGTCCTGGAGTTCAGACAGCAACATTATGTTTGCTTCTAAGTATCTCTGGCCTCCCAAAGGGTACTGTGAAATTGAAACTGTAATCTATTTGAGCTTAAACTGGGAATGTGGGAAGAGGGGTAGGGCAGGTAGAAGAGGAGGAAGAAAATCATGAGAGCTGTTATAAAATCAAACCAACAGCCACAATACATATCCCAACTTCATAATTTTAGGGAATCTCTACCTTAATGTCACCAACTTAGCCATTACCGTGGAACTGCTCCGAACATCAAGCAAACTTTTAAACTCGATAATACTAATAATCTACGCATATAAAATATTGGAAGATTTTGTATGTAATGGGGAGCAGCACCTTTTTTACATGCATGTCCAGGCCCTTTCCTCTAGCTAAAGGAACCAGTTGGTCCCATTAACATGGCCCGGACTGTCAGTGTGGTCACTCATTTCTTGATCTCTCTTTTTCAGCTGGAACCGCGGGGTGGCTAATTAATAAGGCCAACCCACGACACGATTATGAGAGCCTCAGATGGTGTCGCTGCCGCTTGGATTGAGCAAACTCTTCTGAGGTTGATTCAGTATATTCCATCATTGTCATGGGCAATTAGCAGCCACTTACAATTGGTCACAGTTCATTTCTGCTAATGGTATTAGGATGAGATCCTATCGACCACATGACAGTCCACGTGAGTTCTCAGAGCCTGAACGTCCAAATGGTAGATTGGAAGCCGTTCTATTTTTTCAGGCCAGTTTGGAACAGTACAGTCTCGTGGATTCCAGTGCTGTATTTGCACTCCTGTTTATGAAAATGTGTCTTTATGGCAAATTAACTTGCTGGGACCTAACTGCCTGACTGAATTGAATTCAGAGCAGTAACTTTACACTAAGTACACAACAATGACAAGAATGGTGTGTTATTTTAGAAATCTGAGCATCTGTGTTAGTTTTCTTAAAACGCCATCATTTGTAAGAGTAGCTTTGGAAGAAAAGTGTGTGAGAATCAGCTGTCTTTTATCCTGATTCTAGTTACTGAGCTGTGCAGGCCATTTATGGGCAAAGAGCTGCTTTGTTTTTTTTTAAATCACCTTGTCTTCTCTTCCTCATTTTTATTATAATGAACTTGGGAATGTTTCGTGGGTCAGGTGACTGGAGTGGCTGAGTGTTTTCCAGCCTTCTGATACTGAAGTGGTCGACAGTAAAGCTTCCATAGCAACCAGTCTTTTCCTGAAAACATTTTCTCTGGAAAGGGGAAAAAGCAAAAGGAAAGCAAGAGCCACATCTCTTGTGTTAAATGCATTTGTTGATTTATTCTTAAAGGTAAGAAAGCCAGCTTTTCAAGCACTGTGGGAAAAGACCGCCTGCAGTGTGTTCGTGCCAGAATGTCTCGTTGGGTTTCTGAATCTTCCCAGTAAAGAATATATCCCTGGCTGATAAACCTTAAATATCAGATAAACATATGTGAGACTTTTTGGTATAAACTCCTAAAGTAGGGGACGTTGGCAAGAATTCTAGTGCAAAACCTTGAAGGATACACGACACTTACTTTAATTGAATATCGTTTTGTACATTAATTAATGTGTCCATTCTAATTTCCCCAAATGGCAAATAATGATGTGTGAAAACAGTATAATTATATTTTGATATTTTTGGTGGAATAATAACTGGCTTCGATGTGCTTTTGATCTGGAATGGTATTTATAATTCTTATCAATCATTCATCCTTTTTAATTCTATCTGTGTTCCTTTGCTATTTTTCTTTTTAATTCTGCACCCAGAGCAGCACCAGCCCAGTGAGACTCTGTGCAGGGGATTGACCTGATGGAGATTCTTCCTGGGCTTGTTAGCAGAACACTAGTGCACGTGTACACAGATAGGCTCACACACTCAGGCTTATTAAGTAGAGCTTGTGACTTAATGAAAACGAGAATCTTTGGTTTTGTGTGGAAGTAGCCAACTGTCGGTTGTCTGCTGCCTAATTCCAGGCTCTGTCATTTGGACTGAGAAATCTCTGAATGCTGTCACAGGGCTGCCTGCGTTTCCACTTTCCATGTTCAGTTTATTCTCTCCTTTCTCTAGTGAGGGTTTTTACCTGTATGTAACCAGGCTGCAGCCCAGGGACGTTTTAATCTGTGACCCGCAGAAGGTAGGGGCAGCTTAGGTTTACCAGAAGCATTGTAAACCTCTCTGTCTTTTGCTCACATTTTAACGGTGACAGGGAGTTGTCACTTGGAAACAGCCTCTCGGCTTGGGAAAAGGCCCTCTTGCTCTTCAACTTGAAAGAGGAGGTGGTGGAATTTTTGTTCGGAGACCAGAGAAGGAGAGTGGCAGAAGCAGAAACGCGACAGTCTTCAGTCCTTCAATCGGAGAAGCCAGGCTTCAGCATTTGTCACAGTGACAGGAGACACTTTGAAATGAAATTCGTGCAGAATCGGAGACCAGCACTTAAAATTGGGAGGCAAGTGATGAAACCACTCGTGAAAGTCCCCAGTGAGAAAGCATGCATTCATTTTAGCTTATTTGTTGAGCAAAACAATTTTTAAATTTTAAAAAAACCATTTCCTTGGTATTTACATTTTGAACATTCTGCTATGTATATTCTAAATTATTATGGAAGTGTGTTTGCACGTCACATGCTTAGGTATTAATAGCTCCTTTTAGGTCATCCGGCCTTTGTACTGATAATCAGATTTCATTTTGCAAAGACAAATCAGTAACCTCATAATGACCTGCATTTGTTCGAAAGGCTTTATGTGCCAAATGCAGAGGAGATGCATTTTACTTCTACCTCTAAACAACTAAGGTTTAAATAATGGATTTCAGCAAGTAATCTATTAGAACAGCGCTCTTGAGAAGTGTGTTGTGTATGAACAGATTCAGCATTCAGAATATCCGTTTGTTGCCTCCCTCCCACTAATCACTTCTTTCTTTGTCTTACCTCTAATTTGCGTTGCTTAAGCGGAAGAGAGGGGATCTTAGCTGGCTTTCTCTTCCACAAATCCTTACACTTAGTTGCTGCAACTGTAATGTAGACTTCAGCTCATTTCTGTTCAAGGAAAACTGCATTGCCAAGGAAAAGATGCTCGCTAATCGCTACATCTAATTACCAAGAAGAGTAAATCACTAAAAACAAATTAAGTATCTTAAATAAAATGGAAAATAAAAGCAATTAACAATCAAAGAGGCGAAGTGTTAACATCTTTCAAGCCTGTTTCATGTGCTAATTGAAGGCAGTCTGAGTTCAGATGGCTGGCCAAACTGGGGGTTGGCAAAGCTTTTTCCCCATGGAACCCCTTTTTGAAGAATTAATCCGAAATGATGAAAAACAAATCATAATAAAAACACTGTCGATTCTAACAATTATAAATATCTTTTGAAAATTAGAAAACCTCAGGTACCCTTTCTGTTGGGCTCTGTGGACCTACCCACACTTTCTTTTCCTTCTTAGCCCAGGATGATGGAGATAATTTTCAAATCACTGTAACCTTAATTTAAATGAACTGGGAACGAATGAAAATTTTATACTTGACCTTAATCTGAAGAGGTCTGAAATAAGATTATTACTATCCAAATCCTCTCCCTCCTTTTTTTGGTACTGTCTTCTATGTTTTCAAATACATGCTTGTCTTCTGATGTGAAAGCCAGCCATGCAGTGAGGTTTTTAATCACTGACTCAGAAAAATGTGGTCTGAGGAATACTGTTGTTCCTCATAAACTTCTGATCCTGCTTTCACCTGGCATTTCTCTTATTTTTCTATTTCGGGCAGTCGAGTGGTTTATAATGTTTCCCAAATGCACCCCAACGAAAGCAGGAGTGGCCATTCCGTCCATTGTTGTGGTATGCCTGCCTGTGGGCTTCACTTTAGAATCAAGAACACAGAGGGAACCCTTTCATCGAAACATTGATACAAAAAAACTTGCCTTTAACAATGTTTATATCTTTTCTCTTTTGCTACATATCCATAAAGGTGTTCCATTTGATTTTCAAGTGCTTTGTCTATTCTTGATATATATGGAGAAAATTCAAGTTTTAAAGTTAATTTCTAAGTTGGAGGGTATAGGAGAAGAGGGATAGATGGGAGATGGAAATCTGGTCCAGGAAAATTTGAACACTCAATAAACCTGCTTAGTTCCATTCATTGACCTAGAATCACTTGACCACCCGCCCCCACTGTTAGATGGTTCCACTCCACCCTGAGCTCCAGGACCAGGAGGTTTGGAGGAGTCGGTCCAGTGTTCTGATTCAGTAGCTAGGTCTCCTGTCACCTTTACGGCCTCAACTCAGAAATCCGAGTCTTTGCCTCCTTGCTTCCTTGTTTGGACCAGGTGCCCACAGGTTCCATGTAGCATAGCCCATTCTTCCATCTCTACTTTTAGGATCCTGCTGGTTACCTGAATTCCTGTGGGGTTTCTAATGCTAGCTCAGCCTACTAGAGACTCCTCCAAATGGTAGGTCTCTCTCTTTCATCACCTGATAAGCCCTGCCCCCATGATGGCTCTCATCAGGGCCTTCCCAGGCTGCCATGGATTGGTCTCTGCTCCAGGCTGTGGCCTGCTAGGGTGTAAGCCAGCCTGCCACCACCCCATGAAATTCTAGCGCAGTGAGCCACATGCCAGGAGTTGCCCTTCAGTCTTTAAAGTCTGACAAGCAGTGAGCACTCGCCAGAGGAGATAAAAACTTGTCAGTGGACCACATGCATCCCCAAGTAGTAGCCAGGAAAGCAAATTCAGGATAATTATTCTAAGAAATTCAGAGTTAGTGAAGGTTTTGAGTTTTGTCTTCTGGAAGAGTAATGGGTATTTTATGTGCCTGTATTTTGGATTGAATGGACCACACAGGACTGGGGGGAAAGAAGCTGGTTAGTAGAATGTCCTTTGCTGTGGACAGAAGACAGGCCCTCAAGAGCCATAACCTTTTCTTTGTGTGAAGGGTCAGGACCCAGCATGCTCTTGGCTCTGCTTCAACCAGGAGCCACAGGCTGGGCTCTACAAGCCCTCACAAGAGGAGGGCTATGCCCATTTGTGCCGTCTTCTCCGCCCCCGCCCGGATCAGCAGGAGTGGACACTGGCTGCACCCAGCGTGCTGGGGAGGAAGGAAGATGCCAGCCTTGGAGGAGGCTCACAGAGGAAGGAAGACGATGAGGAAGGGGCTAAAGGAGAGGGGATTAGCCCTGAAGTCATGTCTGTCTCTTTAGAAAGAAGAGGCCATTTATAATGGGCTCTCATTATTTTTCTGTTTAAGACAAATAATCCATGCTATGCCTTTATGTATAGGAACTATACTGTTTTCTCTGTGAAAAATAATAAAAGCCCTACCTAAAATAGTCAATCTCAGTGACTTTCAACCCTTTTCATCTCATGGCACACATAAACTAATTATTAAAATCCCGTGGCACACCAAAAAATAGTTTTTGCCAATCTTGACAAAAAATGGGTATAATTTCAATTGACCTATAAAAAAATAATAGTAATTACCTACCTTTTTTTCCTCCAAAGTGACTTTTTAAAAAATCAGGTGCCTATACTTGTATATGAGGATTTCTGGTACCAGAAATGAACCAATCAGATGCAGCCTTATTATGTGACATGCCAGATAAGATGTAGCTCTATTACATGTCCCGCGTGTTTATGGTTCAAGACTAGGCATTCACACCAGACAGCTCTTGTTGTGTTGGCCGTTGCCATCTTTTTTATCTGACAGTATAAAGGAAAAGAGGTCAATACCCCTGACTAAATAGTCAGGTATTGCATGTTTTAAAATTTTTTGCGGCAGACCGGTTGAAAATCGCTGGTTTGATCTGTCTGCATGCAGATCAGGCCTTCCTCTGCTTCATCTGGGTGGTTAATTTCTTTGAACCAGTGGCAACCAATTTCGCTGTGGCGAGGCTGTACCTGGGATGATAACGGTACCTGGGCAGCTGCCTAGGAGCGAGAACAGACCAGTTCTCCATACTACTCCCATCCTCCAGTTTGAGTGCAGCCCAGGAACAGAATGTACAGAACTGTGTCTAGTTGAAAACACAGGTGACGGACAGAAATGCAGGTAGGGCTGTGCTGTATGACACACAGGGGATGAGAGTTTGGAGAGAGCCTTGAGAATGTCCTAGGGCAGTGTGACAACACTCTACTATAAGCCAGCCCATCTTTCAAGACCTGAAAAATGTGCTGTTCATTGGGAAGGAACTGTTTGAAAAACGTAGGGGTATGGCAGTGTGCCTTTTATGAGGAAATGAATGTACTCTAAGAATACCCTCACCTTTTTTAATGGTGTATATTGCATGGGCTGTTCTGTTCTTCCGTAACGATGATTAACAGCCCCATCCATCACACTGTGCAGTTTGGTACATCCAAGTAGCAGCGAGCTTATAAAATATACTTGGCAATAAGTCACAAAAACATTCGTATTTTTTAATAACATTTTTGAAGGAGAAAAATCTGTTTTTCAATAAATTCTGGCATGGCTTCCCTCTAGATTTTATTTCTCATTTAAAATTATCTTGGGGTCGATTTTTTTCTGTTCATTGGCTTTTTACTGGTTTATGCCAAATATATTTCAGAGCCGATTAAAAAGAGAACTAGGGTATGAGCAGAGAATTCCAGGTTTCCTTCTATTTCTGCTTTTGGTTGTGATGGAATTAACATCAATGTAGTCAGTTAAATTTCACTCATATTTTATAGTCACTGTCCCTCATGATCAGGTAAAATTACTTCTCAACTCAACACCTTCCTATGTTGCTGCCCTATATATTTTTTTCTTTAGGAAATATTTCTATCTACTGCCATGTAAGTTACAGTCTTTTTTTATAAAATAGTAGATTGCCACCATTTTTAATGGTAGAATACTGAATTTATTATATGTATATAGTTACACCTATTATTGGAAACTCCCTGTCCCTACTATTTTAAAAACACGATTTATAATTATAGTAAGTAATTGCCCAGAGCCAACAAGTGGGTGCGGTAGAATATCAGCTGAGGGTGATACTAATTGTAGAAAATCTCTCCCTGCTCCATTCCTAAAATGTTGACACGTTATTATTAATAAGTGACACGGGCCTTCTTTGTTCAGGGCCAGATTCAAGTTCCTAATAAATATAAGTGGATTATGCTATCTAGGAAGTGAAAAAGGAACCTTTAGAAGTCTTTGAAAGTCGTTCTTATATCTGAAAGAAAAGATGAACTTAAATCCCATCTTTTATTCTTCACACCCCCACCACCAGTTAAACATTATATATAAGTCTATGAATATAATAATATACATGTTCCTGCCCAGAAGGAGATCCTACAGAATTTTATAATGAGATTTTTAAAGCAAGGAAAAAGTTACTAGCACACACAAACCTTCAAAGCCAGGGAACAGGTACCTTGGGGGAGACAGGTAAAGCCAACTGTCCTTTGTTTATTGTAATGGGAGGTCTCATGTACCAGCAGTTGGATTTTCTTGTCTTTAGTAAGTAGAAATTTCATTCAGTTAAACAAAATCCACATTAAAATGTGGATGGCAAAATAGTGGAAAAACCAGGCAAGGAGAAAGAAGGCACTTAATCCACTAAATAAATACCTTTGGTGCTATTTAGTTAGATTTTGAGACTTGATGATTGTTTCTAAAATACTTTGTTGCTGAATCCTACGTTCCTTGTAATTGGACATTTGAGAGCTATTTTGAAGGAAAAATCAATAGGACTTTGCAAGGGATGGCATACAGAGGATGAGAGTGGGAGGCCTGAATGATGGCGGCGTAAAGGAGGGTTTCTTGTGTCCTCCAATGAGTGATAGCGGCAGTCAAGTAGAAGGCTAGTCAGCGGGAGGGAGCCGGGTTTGGAGGACAGTGGTCAGGATGTTCGCTTCAGGTTTGGGGAGTGACTTGCAGTACTCAAAGACATCTCAATAGAGATGTCGAATGGGAATTAGGTGCACAGGTTAGGTGTACGGGTCCACACGGGAAGGGCCTGGGTAAAGATGTAAATTGTGACTGTGTGTATATAGGAATAATTTCGGTCATGAGTGTGAACGGGATTATTAAATGACTCAGCAGCTGGTCAGACGATGAGCCTGTGCAGAAGGTAGACGAATTGCCCAGGAAGTGGGGACGGGTGTAAAGCACCCAAGACAGGAGAGCCTTCAAGGCCAGAGGAATTTGCAACCCGGTCAACGAAACGTGTGTCTTTCTCCGTTAATTCACGCACAGACATTGGCAACATCCGAAAGTAAACTTCTTTGTAGAAAGTCAGCTGTGCTTTCCAAAGGGAAGGATGCGCACTGGCAGCTGCTGGATGTCCACCACCGCGGCACGACAGAGGCACCGCCAGCCTCTCCCTTCTAGAATCGTTTCTCCTCCACCCAGAGTAGTTTCGCTTGCGTGTCACCCGGTGGGACCTGTGTCTAGCTCACGTGCCATGCTTTCTTTCGTGTCTGGGATCATAATGATCCTCCCTTTTGTCGACAGTTTGGTTGATGACAGGAAAATACCATTATTGCTGAGGCATCCTGGTTCACAGCAGTTTCCTGGGAGAAAGCGTTAAACTCCCACAATAAAAAGTGAGAGTCCAAATTTAATAAATGTATTTTTAAGAGATTTTTTTTTGTCTTTCATGAAGAGCAGTGGGGCCTTTATTGAATTAATACTAATGGTAGGACTCACGATAGAGCTACAGTGGCTGAGTAGAACGAACGTCCTTACTTCATGGAAGTTTCAGAGTGTGACACAGTCAGACTATAATCCTGAAAATCCACTGTATAAGCACAAATAAATTCATAATAACAGCAATTACTGTTTACTGAAGCTTTTCAGTCCATGACAAAAATAGACATTCAATAGATTGCAAGATATTTTCCCCAATATGCCAGTTTTGAAATTGATTGAAAGAAAAAGACACTTACTGGTTATTGGCCCTGGGGAGGGGTATGAGGTAAGAAAAAATGTAAATATCTAAATAATTCTCGGTTCATGAAGTAACTTTACTTTCCCCGTATATAAATAACTGCTGTCACTGAAGATAGGACAGGTACATATGCTCTTGATTCTGTTGGCAAGCTAAACTCTGTCTAACTCCCTGAGTCTTGCTTATGCTAAAGGTATTCAGATTTTTAAGAAATAAGGACTTCTCTTCTGGCCTCAGAGCAGACGGCTACCTGGAACTTGTGTGGCCATGTGTGCTGTGTACGCCCGAAACTCTGGGCCGAGGTATGCCCCGGCCCCCAGTTCAGCCACGCTGGTGTCTTCAGACATCAGCCGCACTGCACTGACTTCCAAGTCTTTATCTCCCGCCCACGTTTTGCTTGAACTTTAGTGATTTCCTACTGGACACTTCTTCCTATGTGTCCTACAGGCGGCCAAATTGCATGTAAAGTGGATCTTGTAACTCCCTCCCTCTCTTAATTTGTTTCTCTACAGCAGTCTTACAAAATCACCCAAGCAACACATGAGCCTTTTCTATCCCTCAGTACCCACAGCTCATGAGACCCTTGGTCCCATACATATTTCTTCCTGAATACATTATAAAAAAATCAGTCCCCTTCTCTTCATTGTGCATGGATGGACCATCTCTCCCTGGCACATTTGCAGTAATCTCTTCAACTACCTTCCCTGCCTCCGCACTGAAGTCACTGATTTTTCTAAAACTTGGTTCCCGTCATGGCACTTCCTATTTTAAAAATTCTCTAGTGCCTCCCCTTTGCCTACTGAAGTTTCAACTTCTTAGCATGTCCTAGAGGCGCGCCTCCCAGTGAGGCTCCAACTGCTGAGTTAGCAACTTGTCTGCACTCTTCCCCCAGCTACACAAAACCATGTATCAGTATTTGAGGAAGTCCATGCCTCATCCCAGCTACCCACATCCGTGCTTTAATCTTGTAGCTTCTGTCCGTCACTCAGGATCCACCGCAGATGTAATGTTGCCCTGATAGCTTCCTATGAATTCAGAGCTAAACTTTTTCCTTTATCTTTTTCCATGATATTGTATATGCACATAGAAAATACATTTTTAATACATTTAATTAACATTTTACAAGAGGCAGTATAGCCTAGTGCTTTGTTTTTTTAAAGCACAAGATTTTTTATCTGTTTGAAACCTGATTTCACCATGAGCTGTGAAACTCAAGTTCTTTGACCTCTCTGAACCTCATTTATGCATCTGTAAAATGAGACTCTAGTAGTGCCTATCTCAAAGGGTTGTCATAATTATCTGAGATAAAGTAAATAAAGCACCTGGTACATTAAATGCAACACTGTGCCTGGTACATATTTATTTGTAGGGGTGGTGATATTTCTCTTTCCTTTGAGATTGTCAGTTCCAATAACTGGTCTTTAGTAGAAGCTCAATAAACATTCAATGAACAGATAATAAGTGTGTGAATGCACACACTAATTTAATCTTTGGGCCCAAAGATTAAAATAAAAACTATTATATGGCATGATATTATTGCAATCAGAGGGGTAAAATTATTGGGTAGATATCTTAAAATTTGGATGAGCAAAATGTAATAACTCCCAAACTTACCCTCCTGAAATGTGGGAAATTCGGGTTATGATTTTTATGGTCAGTCACTCTGTTTTCATTCAGCAGAGCCTGGGAAATATTTCAGCAGAGAAATATGGACTGACCCCATCCTTTGGCTCTTAGCACTTGGACTCCACCTTAAATCTGATCATTACTGCTGTTGGCTGGTGTTCGCATCGTACCATGTTTAATATGGCATAAATTATATTAGGTTACACAATTTTGTGCATTTGGAGGAAAATAATTTTGAGAGTTTAATTCTTCTGGTATTTCTAACTGATTTGCTTGCCTTTTGCCATGCCCGATAAACTATTATAAGCCTCTGTCAGATGCTCAAACTCTGTGATCTTCAGATTTAGAAATAAAAAAAGTTTTTATTTTCCAGGAAAAAACATACAAAATGTTCTGATGAGGTTTACCTCATGAGCTTAACATGTTTACCAGCAATAGTGAGGCTTAAGAAATAACCTTGAACTAAGAAAAAAATCCACTAAGTATACTAAGAAAAAAGATCATTAAAAGAAAGTGGCAGTTCATTTTCTAATAATGCTGTTTGGAGTTGATAAGCAGAAGAGTCTTCTGAGGAAATAATGGAACATTCTGAGCCTTAGCATCAGTGTGTAGCTTGTGGTGCAGACGCTTCCACCGTGTGGGGTGGGCACGGGTGACGTGGTGAGAAATACGAGGCAGGAGACCCTGGAGCCCACGGCCAGTGTGTCACCTTCTCTGAAGCTTCGCCTTCACCAAATGAAAACCCTGGTTCAGCTGGGATGGAGTGGAGCCGAGCATCTTCTTTCCAGCACTGCGATTCCACGATTGGCCAGCCAGAAGCAGTTATCTAAATGCCTGCCCAGTCGGGGTAATGGGGACTAAACCTTTAGGTCTGGAGCAGTCAAGACATCTGATTTCCGCTGGGTGAAATGTGAGAGTCGACCTTTTTTTGCTCGGCGGTAGTGATGAGAGCACAGATTCCGGAGCCAGACTGTCTGGGTTTGACTGAGGTCTTGCAGCTTCCTAGTTGTGACTTTGACTTAGTTCATTTCTTTAGGGCTCAGGTTCCTCATCAATAAAATGGAATGATTATAATTACCTTTCTCAAAGAGAAGGAAGTGGGGTGGAGATTAAGTGAGATCATGTGTTTGTAAAACTGTTCAACAGTTTCTGCACGGAGTCAGAAGTGTAAGCTGATGGTTCTGTGGCCTCTCGGGGTGGGCCAGCCGTGACTTTGTCTCCAAACTGCCAGTGACCCCGAGCCCCTCCTACCCCGGCCCTTTTTGACACCCAGGTGTGTTCAACAACTACCCACTGAAGGTCAACACTGGGCTTTCTTTTGGGCCCTGCATACCTTTACCTAACTTGTTTTCTCTTTCCTTTGGTCCACTCTCAGTGTTCTTTTTCCCGTGTTTCTTTACTCAGTTCAGTCACTCTCCAGCTCTTGCCGCGTCAGCACACTGTCCTTCCTGTGATTCTTCGAACACTTGAAGCCCATCTCTCCCCCAGGGCCTTTGCCTGCGCCCTTCCCTGGGTCGGCAGTGCCCTTCCCCAGATAACGCTTAACGTGGAAGCCCCGCACCTCGTTTGCGTTGCTGCCCCAGCGTTAGGTCCTCCTTGACTGCCCTCTGCATCCCAGTCACGCTCCTCCACCTTTTCATAGATTTCCCCGGAGCCCCCGCTCTTTATTACCTGACTGTAGTATGGTGTTCACGCACCAATTTTTTGGATGAAAGAAAACCTCAAAACAAAGCATATATGTAAATAGTACCTTACCTGCTTTGATAGAAAATTATTACTGGGGTATCTGGGCTCTATATTTCAAAGAATTGACATAAGGCCCTTGTCATATATATGTACATTATCAGATATGCCCTGATCATCTTAAGAAGGTCATAGCCATTTTAAGGACAAACTAAAGTGGAAAAGGACATTTAAGCTCAGAACTTACTCATCTTGGCATGTTTTTTTAATCCTCACCCAAGGATATGTTTATTGACCTTAGAGAGAGAGGAAAGGGAGAGACAGAGAAAGAGACATCAACGGGCTGCCTTCCATACGCGCCCTGACCTGGGATCAAACCCACCACCTAGGGATGTGCCCAGACCAGGGATCGAACCTGCAACCTTTCGGTGTACGATGTTCAGTGTTCAGGACGATGCTCCAACCAACTGAGCCACCCAGCCAGTGCCATCTTGGCACTTTCAATACTAATTTTAGAACGTAAGCAGTACTTCATTTCCACAGAACTATGGAACGGGGACACGGGCAAGCATGGCCTTGGTTCATGAAAACCTTAAGATTTTAACCTTATTCCAGAGCTCACTGTAACAGCAAGTATTCCAGGTCATCGTGCTGCTCCTAGGGGAGGGAAGGCGGTTT
The DNA here is from genome assembly GCA_007922815.1 of Macrotus californicus. Taxonomy (NCBI): domain Eukaryota; kingdom Metazoa; phylum Chordata; class Mammalia; order Chiroptera; family Phyllostomidae; genus Macrotus; species Macrotus californicus. The sequence continues at coordinate 108,253 of VMDR010001753.1, forward strand.
TGGGCTGCCCAAGTGTGTGTGTACGTGTGCACCTGTGTGTGTGTTTATAAGCCCAAGTATAAGCACACACACTTCTGAACTTCTAGGAATCTTCCAGCCACCAATAACCACCTTTTCTTTTTCGAGTGTCCCGTGGGTTTGGGAGCTGAGACCACAAGCCTATCAGAGGCGTAGAGATTGCAGGAAACACAACATAGCCATACTAGCCCTGGTTTTTGTTTAAATGCACACCTACAGTGATCTCAGGTGTCTGGTAAATACTCACTGATCAAATGCCCTTCTGTGTTAACCAGACATGTGTGTCTGGGAGGTAAGCCACCTCACTTCTCTCACATGTCCTTTTAAAGTTTCGCTGTCTAGTGCTGTGGCCTCTTAGCCCTCGATCCTGTCCACATTACAGCATCCACGGCAGCAAGCTAGACCACTATCCCCCCGGTTTTCCCCTCTCCCTGGGCTCCTCTCTCACCCCGTCCAGGTGCCCAGAGGTGGACCATAGAGCCATTCTCCTCCACATGGCACATCCCCATGATCAGGCCATGCAAGGACACTCTGCATCCATTTTGTTGCCCCCTCAGTCCCTGCCCCTGTTCCCATTCTCTTCAAAGGTCACCACTATAATGCATTGAATACTGTCTCAGATGTATGTGTGTGCTTGAAGATCACAAATTTGCATGAATGAATTTTGTAATATACATAAATTACATTATAGGGTCTGGTTCTTCTCTCCCCCTACACTCCCAGCAGTCGGTGCTGATCTTGGACCTCCTCATGTTGCTGGATGTGAGTCTTCTTTCTTCCTTCTGGCTGCTACATGGCACACCGTCATATAAATGCAACACATTTGATTCATCCCCCTAGTAATAGTCAAGCTCAGCTGCCTCCAGTTTCCAGATGTCCCAAATAGTGTTCTGACCCATGTCCTCCTCTGGCTTTGTGGGTGCGTTTCTGTGGGTTCGAGGCTCAGGGCTTCGGGCATGAGCTTCATTCCACCTGGTGCAGCAGCTGCTCTCCAGGGTGAGGGGCCGGTCTCTCCTCCCCGCCGCTGGGGCTGAGCCTTGCTGTGTCCCCATATCTCCACGTGTTGCTGTTTGACTTTCTAGCTCTAATTGGATAGCTGCATCATTGTCATTCTGATTTGCATTTCTCTGATTACTAGTGAGATTGAACTTATTCTGTATTGGCTTGGCCACAGAGTTCGTTTAGTTTTTCCGTAAAATAAAAGACACATTTTTCATGTTCACCAATAACTATTGATTTGGATATTTTGAATATGTCAGGTATCTCCTGCATGGTATAATGTTGATTGTTCTCAATTAATGTCTCAACTTGATCGCTGACAACATCAACTGGTCTACCTGACCGTGGAGCATCGTCCAGAGAGAAATCTCCAGCATGAAATGTCACAGACCACTTTTGACACGTTCAATCAGTCACAGCATCTTCTCCATATATTGCACAAGTCTTTTTTTGCATCTCAGTTGCATTTTTACCTTTCTTGAAATAATAAAGCATAATATGCCAAAAATGTTTCATATTTTCTTCCATCTTCAATATTAAAATACACAAAAATTCACCAATTTTGATAAGCTTTTTTTTAATGCACGCTGATATGGCAGCTGTCACAATACAATTTAGTAATACTGTTTCGGATAAACTTATAGACAAGTAAGCACTACTAGAGCCATCTTACGGGGAAAAAATGAACTTTTTGGCCAACCCAGTACTTCTCAGCCATTTGGATTTGCCTTTCTTTGAGTTACCTATACACATCTTAAGCATATTTTTCTATTGGACTTCTTATCTTTTTTCTCGCTGATCTTTTTTTATAGAGTCTGGATATGACTCCTTTGTTCACTTTTAGAGATGACAAATATCTCCCATTCATTTTTTCTGTGGTGTTTTTGTTGTAAACCAGTCCATCTGTGTATTTTTTATGACCTAAGAAACATCATGTTAACAGAACCTTTCTTTATCCCAAGCTATCAGAGATATTTTCCAGTAGCTGTTTCTGTCACCTTCATGGTTGTATTTCACATCCAGACCTTTACAGCATTTGAACGGGAGGCTTGGGGGGATTCACTTTGTTTTTATGGTGGTGAGGGACTAGTCCAGCATTTTTTCTCTGCAGTAATCTAGCTTTTACAATAGTGTCCCCTAAATAATCCGTCTATTTCCCTCTCGTTGGTATTGCTACCTCTCTCATCCAACAAGTGGCCACATACACACGGACCACTTGGGGACCCTGATTCTGTTTCTAGAGCAGCACCCAGACCTGGGCCTCCTCGGACACTGGAGCCCCTAGAACATCAGGCACCCAGGGGACGGACTCAAGTTTTCCGTGTAGAACTTTAAAGCTGAAAGACCTTTAAATCTAAGCTACCTCGTGCTCTCGTTTTTGTGTGAAGAGTCTAATTTGGATCACGCAAGGCCGTGACCCAGGTCTTCTCCTGTGTAGCCCAGTGCCTTCTGCATGACCCCAGGCTGCCTCCTGCTGTCCAAGGACAAAGCACTCACTTTCTACCCCTGCATGTCAGAGCTTTGTGACTTTGTTGAGTGACCTTGTTTAGTGACCAACTTTTTTGCTATGTAGGCTGATGGTTCTCCTTAACTACAGGATGCAGATGCTTTGTAATTTTCCCCCCTCCCTTCTTTTGTAGCAAAAGAGAATTTATTGGCACCAGTCAAGGAAGCAAGTGGGAATCAAGGCAGACTGGAGAGCAGAGATGACAGGAATGGTCTCTTGATGCTTTGTATTTTAATGTATACTTCAGAAAAATTAATCTCACTGTTACTCCTTCCTAGATGCACTGTATTTTAGATGCATTACAAGGATAGGCTTCTCTGTGTGAAAATCTTTCTCTCTTTCGCTCAAGTGGAACAGAAAAAAAATTGCTCTGGAACAAAAAGAATTTGAAGAAGCCACTCAGCTCCTTGCACTTCCCCATCCTCTGCCTAAGACAAACTCTGCCTAGGCGCCTGCATTATTTCTTTGCTTTTCCTCAGCACTGGTAGGTTTATGAATGTGTCAGTTCATGTAATAGAAACAGGGAGACTTTAATCAGGGGTAACAACCAAAGGCAGAGAAATCAGATGTGAAGGGAAGAGGGGTCTTGGTGACCGCTGTTTGCTGTGTGGTGACCGGTGAGGGATGAGGGCGGTGAGGCAGCCAGTGTTATCTCGGCCGTGCTCTCCGAGGTCAGGGCATTCTCAGCAGTGCCCCCACAAAGGGCTGCTTCTTCTACAACACTAGATTAAACATGCCACACGGAGAGTCTCATCTAGTTCTGTTTCTACTCATGTCTCAGATCTGCAAGCCTGGCCTTCGCCGCCTCCTCATGTACTGCCCTGACCTCCACAGCTAGGCCTCGGGCCCTTGAGAATGCAGCAGGCACACACGCTTGGCTGTGCCCTGTTTTCAGAGCTGTGTGACTGCAGGGATGTGGAGCGAGGCCTGTTGGGAGCGGGGCTGGTGGATTGGAAGAGGATCAGCTCAGCCTCCCCCCCGCACTGTGGACGTTTGGTTAGGATGTGGTTTTCTCTTCTGTTGTCTGCCTCTGATCCAGGAGCTGTCATTTGGGGGTGAATCCTTTCATGAAATAATATATAGCATTTATGAATGGAGTAATTTTTTTGACTCAAGGGCTGAAAAACCATCTGGGCCTCCTAATACTAATCTTCATCTTTCTGTTGGGTGTTTTATTTATTTTTTTTTTAATTTCCTTGTTAAAGATGGGCAAAATGACCAAACAAAACTATTGAATACCTGACCCCTTGAACACCTGACGCCCTCCAGTAGGCAGGTCATGTAGTGATACCTAAAAAGGAAGTAGCCACAGACAGTAGATGCCACATTTTGAGGCTTTTGTTCATGGTGAACGTTTGTCAGTGTTATTAAGCCTGATTCATAAGAAGAATCAACTTAGGTTCTCTTTGATCCACCTTCAATGAAATCTGCCTCATAAACTGGGAAATGTCTTTCTTCCCAGCAACGTCTTACAGAGCTGTAGAGGGAAGCTCTTTTCAATTATAAAGAGGGTTTATTTTTTCTCTTTCTTTAGATGGGAAACTGGCCCTGGTTTGTGGGTGGAAAAAAGATTCCAAATGCTTGTCTGATGTGAAAGCATTCTCCCTTTTACTAAGCAACTTGCCCTTATGCCATAGAGGTTACAGATGAAAAGTGATTGAAATCACATGCACGGATCGTTTTGTGCTGTGTCTGTGGTACAGGCAGATGCCCCGAGTTTGTGGTGGACACATGGAAACCCAGAGCATTTCCACAAGCAGTTCGAGAACAAATCAGTACCTCAGACAGTCAGTAGCATGTTTTGGAAAGAGATTTCTCATATAAAGCAGTGGAAGTTGCAATGTATGAAGTTGGTTGGTTGTGATACTCAGATATTTGGGGCAGCAGAGGCCTATTCTGTAACGAGAGTAAGTGCAACCTGTATGTAAGGCCAGGTTTTTGTAAAGCAAACGTGCTAAGTACTTTGGGGACACCTCAGAGTAACTTTTTAAAAGTCTACTCACCTGTTTGTTTCTCATATCCATTTTTGGCTTTTGAGGGGACCTTTTCTATATCTGCACATTTAAATAGACACAAATTTTAGAAATGCTCTCTGTCTCAGTGCAAATTCTGAGCTGACACTTTTTAACATACGGTTTTTGTATTGGATCTTAATGTCTTTTCCAGAAAATCTTGCTGTGTGGGCTCTTTCGTACTCTCCTTCATTCAGCCATGGAGATACAGTAAGCATTTTAGTTTCTTCAGGATGTATTGCACGAAGTGGAAGAGATCATTAACTAAGGCCGCATACACAATTCGAGATTATGGG
>VMDR010001754.1:8831-112935 GCA_007922815.1 Macrotus californicus
ATACTAGTATTCTGAGGTCCTGTTGACATGTACACTTTCTCCAGCCTAAAAAAATAATCCTTAAGTTATTTAACTTCCCCTCACATTAAGCAGGCAGAAAGTTGTACAAGACATTATTCAGATGTAATGAGTGATTGAATGGAGGAAAGACTGCTTGTCTCGGGTGTCTTTCGAGTCTTTTTTTTTGGAGAGGCTCGAACTCTGAGATATGGAAGAAAGTCTAGTAGTTCATCCTTGGTTCACACTTGTGGATAGAGAGGCCCGGGGGGTTCTTAGCAGAGCTTACTGTGAACTGGAATAACGTTGAAGTAGCTTTAAAGCGGCAGAGAAGGCCTGGACAGAACGGGTGGGTGTCTTAGGAAAGAAGAGAGAGTAACAGGCAAAGGCGGGCATTTGCATGCTCCCTTGAGAGTCTGACCCAGGTTAGCAGGAAGTGTTACGTGGGCAGAGGAGGAAATACCTTTACATAGGGAGGGTGACTACAGAGGACCTATTTGCCCTGAGAAGGGTTTTTGAGGTCCAGAATATAATGAACAGTTGACCCCTTGAACAATGCAGGGGTTAGGGGTGCCAACCAGTCAAAAATCCATGTCCCCCAAAACTTCAGGCGTCCCCTGGTGTCCCTGGGAGATTGGTTTAGGACCCCTGTGGATACCAAAATTTGTGGATGCTCAGGTTCCTCTCGTATAAATAAAATGGCTTAAATTAATGCCTGTAATTGGGCCTCTGCATCTGTTGATTCCCAGTCATGGATGTAAAATACTGTTTTCTAACCTCAGTTAGTTGAATATGTGGATGCGAAACCCCAGGATATGGAGGGATGACTGTATATTTATTGAAAAATACCTGTGCATGAGTGGACCCGTGCAGCTCAAACCTGTGTTATTCAGTGCTCAGTTGTGCAGCCTGTATGTCGTGTTTACTGCAGTGTATTTGTGACTTTTCTGGGTCCTCAGTGGAAATGCACATCACCTGTCCTTATTCAGTGGGCAGATATCCAGATCTCTCAGAGATTTCGATTTAGTAGCTTTGAGGTTGAATTAAGGGATCTGTGGGTTTTTTTTTAACAGTTTTTTAAATTCCTATACTATACAGTTTACTCACTTAAGATCTCAAATTCAATATATACTTTTTTATCATATTCACAGGGTTATACAACCATCACCACTTTCAAATTTTAGAACATTTTTGTACCTTCTAAAAGAAACCCTGTACTATACCTATCAGCAATCGCTTCCCACCCCACCCACGTACCCATCCAGCCAGCTCCAGGCAACCACCAATCTACCTCTGTCTCTTAAAATTTGCCTATTCTGGACATTTCAAATAAAGGAAATCATACAGCGTGTGTGCTTTTGGGACTGGCTTTTCTCCCTTAGCATAGTATTTTCAGGGTTTATCTATGTTGTAGCGCGTGTCGCACCTCCTTCCTTTTTATTGCCAAATAGTACTCCTTTGTATGGATGTACCAGAGTTGATTCTAAAGTGGAAGAGGCTTGGGTGGTTTCTACTTTTTTGGCATTTGTGGATAATGCTGCTGTGAACATTTGTGAGAAATCTAAATTTCTAAGCAAGCTCCCCACCTGTTGCAGCAGGTCCTGCACCTCCTGGAGAAACAGTGCTGTCGAATGAGCTCTCCCACAGTGTGGAATCCCTCGTTCCGCGTCTCTCCAGCTTCTCGAAGAGTCCCTGGTTCGTGAGAGAGGGAGTAGTGGCTTAGTGGAAGTGATGTTCCAGAAATGCAGGAGTGGTCTGCACATGCAGGTCATCCTGGACAGAAGTGAGACGATAGATGGTAGGCAGGATAAGTTGGTTCCAGACGCTTCCAGAATCTAGAGGTGATTTGATTTAATTCCTAAACTAAGGTGCTGATGGTGGTAATGAAAAGGAAAGGGTCAGAGGTAACAGACTTTACCAAAGGAAGAATCCTTTCAATAGTGGTGACTTAAAAATACTCAACAATTTGTGTTTTTCACTGACTCAGAGACAGTTATGCCTAGTTCTGACCATACTTGTTCATATCATCCTGTTATTCTAAATAAATGTATTTTTACTGACTGAGAGAGGAAATCCTGAGATAAAGTAACTGAAGGATATAGTGTAATAAAAAAATGCTGGGTTATGATATTTTGAAGCCTCTAGGCTATTAGGGATGTTTAGATATTATGCAAGTCTGAGTCACAACTGAACTTTTCAAGGTTTCTTTTTAGATGTAGGATTCTATGATATTACTTTGAAAATGACAGAGCTTGTAGGCGGTGGAGGTTCAGAGTCTTCCCTGTCACCACTGGTGAGCCCAGCTGTGCCCAGCACGGAGGGGAAACCACACCTGTGAGCTAGAGCCCTGAGGCGGGGCTGTCACAATCAGTGAGTCATATCAGGAAGTCATAAGGTATGTTTTGCGTAATAGGATTGCCATTGACCAGATATCCATTATTTGTTTCTCATTTTTCCATATGATTATTTGATAAGTATGATGAAGCTGCCCTTAAGATGCTCTATGTTCCATATACTTTTTCCCCCAACAAAAGCATCGTTAAAAAAATCAGAATGGGTTGATGAAAAAGTTCTTCATTCCACCTGCCTCACCAAAAGCACTGTGAACACTTTGGTGCCTACTCTATGTTGTTCTACATGAAAGTAAACATACTAGTTTTGCACAAACAAGCCCATGGCATAGACCTGTTTGTTAACCTGTTATTTCCCTCTGTTGTTATTTTCCTATAAACACTGTGTTGTGATCATCTTCCTTCGTCTGCAGGTTGATTTCTACAGCATTTAAAATTGGCCGCATAGCCTTTCACTGAATGGACGAAATAGCTTCCCGCGTTTTACTATTTTATGCTGCAAAGTATGTGTTCATACTTTATACTAAGATACTTTAAGTCACATCATACACTTGGCCGGTCTGATTGTCTGTTAATAGTTTTACTGGCAGCAATACACCTGGATGCTCAGGGTTACGTGTTTTGTGGCCAAGTGCTGTGATTGTGGTATATACATTCTGCTGAGAGAATAGGGCAGGTTTATAGTGTGAAGAAGGTTTTATGAACAGTTAACATAAGACATTCTATAGCTCTTAGCTGGTAGAGAATAAAACTTTCCTTTTTAGAAACACATACATATAAACATAGAAACAAAGAACAGAATTTACAGTAATTTGTGAGCATCATTCATTTTGTAATTCTGTTTAAATACATGTACACAATTGAAGAATATTATGCCATTGTCACCTGCTGTCATGTAGGAAGGAATCATACTCTGGGTACGCACTGGGCATGCCAGGTGAGTGTCATGTTTTCCCTGGTCTTCTATCTTTCTGCTAAGGTCAGGGACCCTGGAAGGAGATTTTGCCACCTTCTCTGAAAATGTGACTTAGGAACAACTTCTTGCTTAATTTTTAAAGGTGTTAGTGTCATTGTTATAATTATAAAATATCAAAAATAAAAACAGGCACATCTTTACTGTGTAAACTATTGCCCTCTAACTTTATAGATTTCATGGGCATAGAGAGAAAGGAAACAACACATCACCATTTTAAGAGGATGTTTCTGTGTGATGTGATTATGAATAGTTGAAACTTTCTTCCTGCTTTTCTGTATTTCCAGATTCCTAGAGTGAACACGTACTATATTGTATAATATATGGGATACGGGAATAAAAATATGGGACAAATATTTTTAGAAGGTTTCGGTTGAGGGAGGGTGGGGTGGAGAAAGCCCACAAAGATAAGAGTGGGTAGTTACTTGATCCACTGAGAACGAGGCCTGCCAGCCCCGAGGGAACTCTCTGACCCCACCCTGTACTTTTCATAGCCAGCTTTTTTTTTAAGGCTTTGTGCTAGTTAGGGACTAGCATAGTTAGCACAGCTAAGCAAGTATGTAACAGATTTCTATTATTAGTTTATCTTTATGGAGTCTTACTGATTCATTTTGGCAGTTGGAGAGGATTTTTGGGAGTGCTTGTTTTCTAAAAAAAAAAGTAAGGCTGGGGAACCTGCCTTTCCCTTACTTTAAAAAAAAAATGTTGGGTTGGTCCTAGTGAGCGTGCCTAATCTAGGGATTACCAAACCAGCATGACCTGAGGGCTGGTTCTTTAATGTTACCAGGCCTCTGTTCCTTAAGCACAGAGGTTCTTCCATTGTTGTGTCCCTCGCTCAGGCGTGTGGATGGTGGAAGCTAGCTCTGAGACTTGAGTGAACCCGTGTTCTTCAGGTCTATGCCATACAGTGGTTTCAGAGTGTCTCATCACAAAAATTTAAACAGTCACATGGTGTGAGAAGTAAATTGAATTACAGGGTTTTTTAAAAAGTTAACTTTTATCATTATAAAAATTACAGATGCTCATTGTAGGATACTTTAAACGTATATTGAGTACAGAGGAAAAAATATAACTCATTTCATATTCTGTAGGTTAACTGTTGTTAACATTTTAGTTCTATTTCATTTTAGTCTTTTAAACATATGTGCGTACATACTCTGAGTACCTTTCACTAAACATTGTATTGTGAGCCATTCCTTGTGGTGCTTCTGCTTAAACTTTCTATATTGCAAAAGTGACTTCCCGAAGGTAGTAAGTGGTATTATTTGTGGTTGGAATGGGTACAGATACCTTTTATTTTACAGTAGCTGCCTTAAGTATTAGACTTCCAATGAACCCTTATGATGTATGTGTTAATTGTGATAGTCTTTGTTGCTGTACCCAAATTGATTATTAGAGCTGGCAGGGACTTTGATCATGGAGTCCAGTCCTTTAATTAGAGAAATGAGAAAAAATAAGCCAGAGGAGTTATCCTCTGCCTAACATCATTAATTTATTTAATGGCCTAAAAATATTATCATAGGAAGCAGCTGTTACCTCTCTTTTGGCAGGTTGAGAGTTTAATCGCACTTTTTAAAGAACTGGTTGTGTTTTTTAACATGCTCAAGTAGTGGGGGAGAGTGAGACCGGTTGTCTGGTGTTGAATTGACAAAAGCTGTTTTCTTACTGCAGTTTTCCCACCACCGGTTGATTGATTTGATGGTGTGTGTAAGTGGTCACCATTATCTTTATTTCCTCAGATATCTGTGCAGGAGTCATTATTGTTATGATGCTGACAGTGCCTGCTTTTTTATTTGAGGAGTTAAAGTAATTACTGTTATTTTTTGCTTTGCAGTTAAACAAAATGGTCGGTATTCAAGGGACCAGAGTTTCCAATGGAGATAATGAAGTGATCTTGGAAGTTTTGGTTTTTTAAAATTGCATATTCAATATTAACACCTTTTATTTGGCTTTAAAAAGCAATAGCTTACTCCAAGTATTTTTAATTTGAGAAAACAGCATCATGGCTTTGTAATTTTTATTTTTTTTTTAACAAGGTGATGCCCTGAGAGATTAGCTAGAAAAATGAAATGCAATTGTTGATAGTTTTCCTTTCACCTTGGGAAGGACTTGAGGGGGAATGGTTGTGCACAACACTAGCTTTGTTGACCCTGAAGTGCAGGCAGTCTGGGCCTGTGAACGGAGCGTGTGCGGTGGTTCACCATCCTGCTGCCTTGGAAAGTTCTCCCTGGACAGCCAGAGGTGCTCTCAGCGAGGCCTGCTTCCTGTGTGAGTACCTATTGTGGGAGCCCTCCACTGAATGGGAGGTTTGTGAGAAGTGGTTTCCCACCAGCATACAATGCTGCCTCTTGGCAATGTAAATACACATTCCACCCAGGGTCAGGCTAACAGTGACTGGCCAGAACGCCCTTGCAAAGAAAGAGGTTTTGGAGTTCCAGTTATTTATAGTGGCCAGTGGAAAATTAATATGCTTGTTAAATCTATTTTTAAAAATAAAAGGGAAGTCTGTTATCTAAGTGTTTGCTGAATGTAAATCAATGAGTTTGTGGCATATTTTGATTTTGCTAATTTGTTGCTCGAGGAAATGAATTTCACCGTCATACTAATTATTCTGTGTCTATTTGATACTCGAGGTTCTCATTTTAAGAGCTCTCCTTATGCCTCAGAAAACTTTTTGGGTTCTTTGATGAAAAGACTAATAGGCTGTAGCAAAAGAGAATAAATTAGTGACCCTAGAAAATACTGGATCAAGTCATCTGCAGATTCAGAATGGGCTCACTGAACAGTAAATGAAGGTCTGGAGACCAGAGCTGATAGGATTCTTACGTGGGAATGGCAACACAAAATTATTTGTTTTTACTTCCTTGGTTGATCATTTTCCTTGGTTGAACTTTGTTTCCTTGTGATCAATCAAGGAATCCAGGGCATAAGTTTGATTACAGGAGAGATTGACGGAGATCCCCATCTAAGGGGCCTGGATTTATTGGAGTCAGGTCTGGCCCTGTTCTCCACTGGATTTGCTGACAGTCCCAGCAGGGGAGAGAGAGTACTTGCCCTCAGTATTCACGGCCTTTTCCCTCCAGCCTGCTGGTGGTTACTTCCCCCAGGATTTTACCAAATGAGTTTGTTTCACCAAAGTGCTTTATGGAGTGTAACATGAAGTTCTGGAGAGAGCAATCCATGCTAGAATTCGGATACCTGTTTGGATCAATCTGTTCTTTATTCACACACTGTCGGGTGAGTTGTGGCTGTGTAGAGTATAAAATAAGGACCACAATCTTTGTCTGTTAGAGAGTGAATTTAAGGTGTTCTTCTGTTTCTACATCGAGGCTGTTTGGTGTGTGGAGCTGTGATTCTGAAAGTGTGGTGTGGGGACACTCGGGTCTTCCTGAGACCTTTCGTGGGGCTTCTGAGTTCATAACTATTAATAATCCTGAAACGTTAATTGTCTTTTTCATTCTCATGTTTCTGTGTTCTTCCGTAACAATAACTGAAGGATATTTTTTGTGTCTTTCATGCTTTCACATAAGGAGAAATTAGAGAATTGAATTGCAGACCCTGCATTTTGGAGCAGTGGAAATTTAAAATTATTTTTCTGGACAGGCTTTAAAGCCTTTAATAGACTCATTAAATGTAGAAATTTGTATGATTTCAGAACAAAAGAGTGTGTCCTGAACAGAGCTGAACCTAAATAAGTGTTCATTAAATAAACAAATGCAGTCCTTTTACATTTTCTTAACAAGTGATATTAGTGTCATTGATGATGTCATCAATATTCATAGGGCAAGCACTGGGCTTTCAAACATTTAGATTCATCCATTGGCTTATAAACCATGTATACACCTCTTATGTTCATTTATTAAAACAAATCTCTTTAATGCGCTGTGGTATATGACAACTTTTTTCATCGAAAGAAAATGTTTTTTTCTAAAGAATTCCACAGTTTTATGTTTTAAAAAATGTTAGTCTGAGTTAGTAGTGTGGGCGCATACATATCTCCTGAGAAAATAAATAGATGTTCCCTTATACGTTGTGTCTTTGCACCTGCTAATTTGTTTCTTCATTAAGTGTTGTCATTTCATGTGAATTTTCTGTTTCAGTACCTTAGAAACTCTGAGGAACACCTGCTGTTTGCTTTGTGTTCTGTCCCACCGAGTGAAATAGAGCTGCTTGTGAGAATGTCATCAGTTGTCATGGTTCTTCAAGAAATAGCTGGTTTTAAAAAACATGCTTATAAACTAAATTCCAGTGCATCATATACTGTTTTTTCATTGACGAACCCCCTCCCCCTCCCGCCCATAGGGGTGTGGGAAAGAATCAGATATTTTTTGAAAAAATAATTGAACCAGTATCTAAAATTAGTAATAACATGTCAGAAACACATATTTTAGTATAAATTGGATAAAACACTAGTGTTTCTTAATAATACATATTGTTTTCCTTATAATGAGTGTTTTATAATATCTATTCAATTAAACAAAACTGAGTTTGTAAAATATATGATTGGATTTTATATGAGCTGATTAAAGAAACTATTCTAGTATCTTCCTGCCAAATCAGAAATAAAGATTGAGGCAGGGGGTACGTTTGGAAGACAAATTTATCTTCTGGAACACTTAAGACTAGAAAAGAGGCCACAGCTGGGAAACCAAATTTAGACATCGGGGCTTATGTCAGATGAAGGGTTTCATAGAGCATGTGGAGGTCTGTGGACTGTGTGTTTTTGTCAGAGGTTTTCAGCATGGATTCTGTTGTAGTTACCGAGTGTAATGTTTTACTGCAATGCTGTTTAACCTCATGCCTTTGCTTCTGGAACCCTAGAATTGTAGTACAGTGTCTGGCACACAGTAGGTGCTCAAATATTTATGAAAAACAATGCATGATTATTTTTGCTCAGCTTTTTTTGTTTGAAGGTATTTTAGAAGGTACCTTTCAGCTAAGTCCTTTTTTTTTTGAGATATTGAATAGAATCTTGGAACTCTTTGTACCAAAGACTTTGTTCTAACAGTCTGCTCATCAATAACTTGCTAAGGTGCCCTCCATTGTGAAGTAATTTTGCTTTTGGGCTTACTTACGGCACATCTCATTAAAAACCACCTTGGAGGGGTATAACTTTAGTCATATATAATTTGTTTTTTTGCTGTTTTATTCTCTCCTTAACTTTTAACCATCTGGACTACAATATAATACAGGATAACCTTCCTTAAGCTACTTAAAAAAAAGTTTTGAAAATCATTAATTCTGTATCTTGGTAAGGATACACCAAAAACTCACAGTTGTTGCCTTCGTATGGGGAACTAGAGACTAGATAGGAGGGAAATGTATTTTTATTGGGTGTCTTTGAAAGTTATTTTTTTGAAATTTGTTCCATGTGCTTGTTTTATCTAATTTTTAAAAAGTCACTGACCTGTACATTTTTCATCAGCTCTTGCACATCTGTGTTGAGTTGCCAGATGTTTTTATGTTACAACCAGCTCACTAATAGCACTGACTTCTCACCATCGCGTTCTGAGGCTGCGTGGCCAAATTCTTAACTTCTCTCAACCTTAGTTGCTACATCTGTGAAAGGGGGACACCCCCTACTTCACAGGAATGTTGTGGGGCTAGGTGAGTGTGAGTGTCTGGGGGCTTCACACAGTGCCCCTGTCCCAGTCTGCAGGAACTGCTCAGAGCTCTTCCTGCAGACCTTTCCCAGGAAGCAGTCAGTTGGTGGGTGCCCACAACACCCTTTTCCTTCATTAAAGGGGTTATGTGTGGCTATTAGGTACCCAAATGGTTGTGTATAGAGGAGTTGAATTCATCATCTCTAGAAAACAGTGATAAAATGCATTTCAGATTTTACGAAAGGGGAATCTGGAAGTCGTGTTAAAGCATCCTGTTACAGATGAAGAAACTAAGACACAGAGAGCCTATGCAGTCATGTCTTGAACCGCAGCCCTGACAAGCAGTGGGATCTGTCAGCATGCTGTGTGGCTCCAGGCGGGGGAGGGGGGATGCCCCGGGGCTGTTGCTGGGCAGAAGAGCATGTCTTCTGACTTTCCATCTCGCCTCTTTCCACGTCCCTGTGCAGCTTGGAGGTAGATTGGTGGGGAGATAGGAAGTCCTAGACCTGGAGGGAGCTTAGAAGTGACTTTTTTTATTTTCATACTACAGTTTTCTAGGCTTTTTCTTCAACATACTGTCGAAGGAATATAAAGAGCCATACAATTCCAAATTTCACTGAAAATGCATATTTTCAGTTATTGTCATCCTTAGATAAAGTGGGTGGCAAATTAGCTTGGATATGTGTGAAAATAAGGGCTTGTAGCTTTGAAACGTTCCCTTGTAGGTGCTAGACTGTCACTGTCGGGTGTCAGTGAGGGATGTGAGGTTTATTGTGCTGAGCGTACCTGAAGTCTAGTGTTGCAGTAAAAATGTCTAATCACATCTGTAAACTTCTTTAAATGCCATTTAAAAACAATGAACAAAACAAATGAACCTTTGGTTGGTAAACTTTTCAAAAGTAGATGAACCCTCTTTCCCTTTCAGTTACTAGTATTTGCAAAACTGAGCTGTTATTTATGTGTGGGTATGGATCTGAGGCCCCAAGATTGTGTATATACAGTGATGTAATTTTTTCCTTTTAGTTTTTATGTTTCCTTAAAGATTTGGGGGTGTTATGGAGCTCTGGAAGCAAACTGTGTATATTTATGGAGAATTATGAACATGGCCTCAGATTACATATAATGTTTACATATAACTCTTAGATATGCAGGACCCCCCCACCCTCGCTGGAAATAGTGCCTTCCTAATATGGTAGGTTTGAGTTCAGACATGACATACTTTGCGATTTAAGCGAAGTCAAATTACAGCAGAGAGAATACAGTCACTATAATGTAGTAACTATGTAGGGTGCCAGATGGGTACTGGACTTACCGGGGTGATCACTCTGTTAAGGTATAAAATGTCTAACCATTATGTTGTACACCCGGAACTAATATATTGTATGTCAAGTGTAATTGAATAAAAAGTCATCTCTGGGTTCTACGTGGCAGCCCTCCTTCCTCTCCGGAGCACTGCAGACAGCTCTGTTTTTACTTGTTGCCTGAACCATTTGTCATTGTTTATCTTCTTCCAGAGTGGTGGTGGTGGTGGTGCTTTCAATCTAAAAAAGTTGATTTCATAGGATTTCCCTGTGGATTTAAACATTGCCACTTAAGTCTCCTGTGTTTATAATTGGATGCAAAAAGCAAGAATGTTTTTAAGGTTAAGAACTTTTTCAGACAACTGTGATTTAATTTCACTAATGAACCCATATCAGACAAGAAGACAAATTCCAGACTATTTGTGCCTCAACCAACCAGCTGGGTGCATGCCTCCAGGTACTGCTCATGTCTCAAGAGGTTTTTCTGCAGGAACAGCTATCACCACTCCGTCGTTCATTCAAGTGGCAAGCCATGGCAAGAGTCTTCCGGCTGCATAGGACTCAGCTGTAAAATTAGATTGCGTTGGCATGAAAACGGCGGTTACCAGTACTGTTTTCTCAACACATTCTTCTCTCAGCTTTTTACTTAGATTCTTCCTCTCATGCAGAAGGATCAGGTTGTCGTCATACAAGAGAAAGTAACAAACGGGTTTTTAAAGTTTGTGTAAACTTATGTTTAAAAAGAGTTTAAGTTTTAGTTTAATCTGTGTTAAGTAAGCAAGGTAGGAAGTGGTGTTTGAAACCGTCTGTTAACAACAGAAAGAAACCTTAAAGGCTAATCTATAATTTTGTGCTTTTATAAAAGAAGAAATTAATGGCTCAAGTTTAGAGCTAATTATTGGCAAACCTCTGATTAGAGCTCAGATTTTCCGATACTCAGTCCCTGGGCCTCTCTACTATAGTACTTTAAAAAGAAAAAACAAACAAGCCAAACACACTGGTTCTTTGAGCTGTTTTTAGCAGAGGGTCTGTGAAAAATTCTAATAATAATCCTTATTCCCTCTGCATATCCTTTTTTTTGCATACTTAGTTGATTTTTAAAAAAGCAAAGGCGGGTGTTTGTCTGTATCAAGTACCTTTCCTCATAGTTTCCCAAAGTGTTCAGGGACGGGCAAGTACAGGGAGAGCATGAAACCGCCCCAGCTCTCTCCTGTCCAATGGCAGTGCCCCACCTCAGGGTCGTGAGTGGCCACATGCTAATTCCACGTGGTCGGAGCCAGGGCCACAGGCACTGGTGTAGTGTTACTGGGAAGGGAAAGAGAAGCTCTGTTCTCACAGTGGCAGGGAAGTGACAAAACAGTCAGATGTGTGCTGATGGGTGAGCAGATTTTTCTCAATTTCAGAGCAAAGGAAGATGCACAGTGTTTCTATTTTGTCTTAATCTTTTATTTTCTATTGATGTGGTTGGTGTTTCCACAGTTATTATGAGAATGCTGTTTTTAGTTTTACTCAGAAGGCTAGAAATGACAACTGTTGAGATTCTCGATCTTGAACTATACCAGTCAAGGGGTTTACTTTTCAAAACCAGCATGAAGCAGGAAAGAGATTCTGATGAGGAAAATAAAATAATAAATGATACTTAGACCTCCTCTTCGTTGTAGGAATGTGTGTGACTCTCTTTTTTCATGGGGTGTTCTCTCTTCCCATCTATCTCTCTTTCCCCCCTCTTTCTCTTTCTCAATCTTGTGTAATAAAGCTTAGAAACGAAGGTGACACTTCAGGAAGTCATCAGTCCTTGTGACTGATGACATAAATCCATAAAGGCCATTGCCTGTATGAGGGGAGGGTCATGAAAGCAGTTTCTCTTTTTTTGTGCTGTATGATTCTCTGTCAAATTTTGACTTTTCTAGATTTTTCTTTTTTTATAACAGCCATGACACAAACAAGTGTAAATCAGCTGCACAAAGGTTTGTCGTAATAAGTTCCATTAGGCGTAGGTTTTATATTGGAAGCCATTCAGAGACTTGTAATCACTCATAAGGCATTAACTATCTGGTAGTTATATTGTTTTAAAAGAGAATACAGTAATTTCTTAGTCACCTCTCAAATTCCTTTGCCCCAAATACAGCATAATAAAACAAGACTGTTTTCTGTGATTCAGTAAGTTTGTCAGATTGTCATTTTGACTACTACTACTACTAAGTTCCCCTTTCTTATTACTGTATACAAATGGCTACAACATTTCTCTGGTATGTTTGTGACAACCCTCTAAAACCTGGCCCACAATCAATTTTTACTATTGGAAGTCAACTGGTATTTTTAGTAGAGAAAGAAATTTTCTTAAAGTATGAATCAAACGATGATTTGACTAATGTGTCCACGACAATATTTTTCTCAGGCTACAGAACAAACCTGTAGCAAGCAAAATGTTTAAATGCTGTTCAGATTGTGTGAAGGTGATGGGTTAGTCTTTTTTTATTGGAAAATATATAAGCTTTATGGAATTACAGTTAACTTTAGTGGTATGAATTCTGAAGATGATTTATTTATTAATATTTATTCAGTTTTTAAATTTAGTTAATTTTAATTGCTTTTAGGTCTCTATAGTTGATGGATTTTTATCCATTTGCCATTCACCAAGGAACCCCTTTGGTTTCTGCAAATGCATTTTGAATTACAGAATGGAAGCAGAGAGTTAAACTTGATCATGTGCATTTTTTCTTCTTAGTTCCCTTACCGCATCCACTTTTCGAGCACTCTCCTGGGATAGTCTGGAAGTCGGTGAAAGCCGCCTGAGGGTGTAGGCGCTGTGACCAGGGGAGCCTGCGCCTCAGAGCTGACTTGAGACTTAGCTGGGGTGCTGCCCGCCAGGTCATGTGGTTCTGATGGGTGGACTTCGCCTTTTGGTGCTGTCACGTTTCTTTTTCTCTTGTCATCTGAAACTAATTTGCGTGCTGGACTTCCAACTTGCATCTTAAATTAACGTAAGAAAATTTGGCTCATTGGCCCATGGAATAAGGACCAGGACATCTTGTTACTAATTTGAAGGCCAGGTTCATGGACCTAAAAAACCCTCCCTGCAGTGACTAGGCCCTTGGTTTTTTCAAGTCAGAAATTCTTTCTGGTATTTAATTGCTTTTCTGGCCTTTGGAAGTGGATCTGTGGTTCCTTCCTGAGAATCAGGTTTTTCATGAACGTGGCCAGTATGTTTCTTAGTGTAGGCTGGGCCAAACTACGGTGGAAACCGTTTTCAGGCTTGGAGTGGGGGAAGGAAAATAAGAGGAAAAAGCAATAAGCTGCTTGCCTAGAGTAATGTAAAAACTGAAGACCCTTTGTAATATTCTTTTAAAGTGAGGTGTTCTTTAAAAGCTTTGGGGGCATATTTGGATGGAATTAAATGTCTTGCTAACAGTGAGGATCTGTTCATTTTGTGTTTCAGAGTGCCCAGCCCCCACCTGCCGTTAGGGCAGCCGTTCATTTAGCAATGCTAGGTCTCGCTTGCAGGTAATGGAGGTAGCAAATGACTTGCTCTCTCTGAGGAGGGAGGGGCATTAACCGCAGTGCTCACGTGGCATCCTTTCCCTGTCAGTCAAAAGAACAACAGCAACAACAAAAAGAACAGAGCTGGCTGGGCATGAAGCAGTTGTGGTTTTAGTGTTAGGATGTGTGGTTAGAAGGAGAGGTTGTAAGGGCCTGTGGTTGTTACCAGATTCTTTGAAATGAAGTCTGCATAAGAACAAACTAAAGAATAGGAGCGAAATCTTGGAGCTTTGTGTGATAAAAGAAAAAAATTCAGAGGAATAGAAAAAGTAATAGAGACAACCTATTTTATACTTGTTTGTTCTGATTAGTTTCCTAGCACATTTGTTCTTTATTTGTAAAGTGCAGTGGTTTGAAGAATGGGTTCATTCATATCAAGAACTCTGCCATGTGTGAGGGGTCAGTGCGCAGTGTGGACTAAAACGCATGCACTCTTGGGTAGATTTGACCAGCTCCGATTCACATCCATGCAGGAGAGAAGGCACTCAGACCAGGAAAACGAGTGTTTTGTCAGGCTGGTTTCTCACAAGACTATCTGACTGAAACAAAAAACAATTACAGCTCAGTTATTGAGAAATTACGCATCTCCATTCAGTTTCCCGCAGAGCTGATAATCAGCAAGTGGTCCAGGATGATGGTGCGACGCATAGCGGGGAACTTCTGAGAGCCCACAAGAGACCAATCCTCTCTGTGTGTACAGAACTAATAGTCTGTACAGTGAAGATGTAAGACAGCAAATTTAGGATACGGCCCTCAGATTTGAGGGGGTGCAGTTTGTGGGGCTGCCTAATAGGGAAGAGAGAAAAAGCACCAATTAAAGGTAATAGCTCAAATTAGGGGTGAATTTCTCTGGATATGTAAGGTCAAAATGCTTCAGTAACTCCCTCGTTCGTGTCTCATCTTAGGGCTGAACTCAGGATTGTTATAAGCGATGACTCTACATCCCTAAGAAAAAAATAAGTAAGGAATGTGTAGTTTCCATTCACAGTCATTACAGATGAAGTAAGTTTGGATAGTGTACCTACCATATACATTGCTTTACCTTTAAATTTCATTTTAAAAGTTCTGTCAGCTTTTTAAAGTTTGTAACATTCTCTAGGTTGTCTCAAAGCAAGGGGGTTGAGACATAGCTGTTGAAGTTGAGGACTCCTGTAGTTTTTGTCTAGGTTACCTGTCAAAACAGAGGAGACTCACTTTTTTGGGGAGCTATCACCACTGAATGATTGATGGCATGGTAAGCCTTCCCACGTCTCCTGGGCCAACCTAACGTTTTTTTACTTTCAAACTGAGGGACAGGAGGTTTTCCCAGTTTACAACCTGAATATTTGACTTTCTGTATTTGGAGAATGAATTACTACCCCCCCCCCCCCCCATCATTAGGCAATAATGGAAAGGATACTGCTATGTATTACAAGTTTTATGCTTTGTGTATTTGGTTTTCTTTCTTTTATAGTTCTTCCTGACTTCCTCCTTGTCTGTTCTATGGTCTGGTGGCACTAAATTGTTTCTTTTCCATGGTGATTTAAAGACAGGTTGGCAGGTAGTGTCTTGTTAATAGCTGGACATTATCTTGCCTAGAGATAATTTATTGCTTTTTCTATATGTCTCTTGCATGCCAGGCAAATGAAAGTATCCTGTATATGTACTTGGAGTGTAAAATTGGTATTTAAACATGCTGGCTGTGTAAACCACCCCATCTATAAACAAATGAATCTTTTACCTTGTATTCCAGTCCGGGTACAGTTTGGTTTACCTTTGGTGGACACTGTTAGGGCTTAGAAAACAGGCCTTGGATTTTAACAAGCTGGAGGTCTAGAGAAAGAGGTTGGACACATCTGGTTAAACAAAATGAGAGTCGTGGTAGGGATCATAGTGGTTAATATTCACTTTATTCATTCTTCTGTTTTTCCCCATAATTAAAGGTGTGGTGGTTAGGTGGTCGAGTTGAGGCATTGGAAGTGTGTGATGTTTGTAAGTTCCCACTGTAAACTGTCTGAGGAATGATTGTGCATGTAGTTGACTTTTTAAAAAAATGTACAGTTCCCCCTGTTTTTCCCTCCCTGGTCCAATAATCTGCAATAATCTCTGTAATCTGTGATCGCCTAGTACCCCTCTCCCCCCGCCCCCCCCCAAAAAAAAAGGATTTAGTTGCCTGTATGCTTTTCAAAAGCAAATACAATGATCTCCTTGTGACACTGGGACTTGTTTTCTTTGGGGTTTTTTCAGCTTTGTGCGGGTCCCCATCCTGTCCCGCCCTATATGAGACATACGTGGCTCTATTGGCCCATACCCCATCCTACTGTCGCAGAACCTGGAATTTTAACTTCCCAACTTGGACTTGACACCTATGATTAAGAGTGCTACTTGGGGGTGCTAGATTGCTACATTTGTTAATAGCAAGTCCCACTTTTCAACAGGAAGCCAACCCGAAGTTTTCTTAAATTGAAATTGTCAGTGTTAGACATCATGTTGGTGTTGAGACATTGTTTGGTATTAGGGACAGGGGACCAGGAATGCCTGAATTTTACATCAGATCAAAATGATCTCTTCCTACTCAGTAGCTATGATTCCACTCCAAGAAACAGTAGGATCTGGGAACAAAATAGCATTGTTAATTTAATTTAAATCTCAGTCCTCTATATTGAAAACTTCAGTTAGCTGAATTAGACCAGGTGGAGCATAAATAGTTTCATCTCAAAGCAGGTTCTGACAAAGGACCTCCATCCTACCCCACCTACCCAGCCCCTAAACTTGTATCATATTTCCTGTTCCCTGTCCTAATGAAAGGACCTAGAGGCTGGAAGGACCCAGGGGCAGGCCCTGAGTCCGTTTACTCCTGCTGCTTTATTGGCTGGAAAAGAGAGCAGGTTTCTCCCTCATGCGTCTTTGTGAGAGGACCAGCCTGTGCCAAGCAGATGAGGGCTTTGGCACCCTCTGCCTTAGCAGAGGAGGGAAGACGGAGCCGTAATCGGCACCATAATCCCACCGGCAAGTGACAAGGTCAAAGTGAGCACGGAGTGCTTCATTCATTGGCCCTGCATGCTTCATACTCAGACCACCAGTGGAAGTTACTGCCCTGTTTTTCCAGCCTGCAGTTTTGAAGAAGCATTACATAAAACATTACACTTAAGAAATAGGCCTGTGTAATATCACCAGTGTGAGGAAAAGCAGCCAGCCTTTCCCCACGCACTAGGAGGACCAAGTGTGTTAGAGATAAAATTGAGGCGGGTGTCAGTACTCCCATCATTTGACCTACTCAGAATCAAACAGTGACGCCATGATGGTGTCCATGGAATTGTCTTAGTTAATTTTACTCTGGAAGGGTCTGTTTCTGACATCAGGATAGACCACTGGGCTTTGGGTTTTGTAATTTTATTTGCCTAGGAACTGAGTAATTGCCTCATAAAACAGCATGATGGTACTATTAACACTGAATTATAAGACCTGTTATTATAGAATGTGCTTCCCTAGTTGGGACAGGACTTCACTGTTTGGCACTTAAAATGATTAGTTTCTCTAAATGGGGTTGTAATGAATAGTGTAAATTTTTACCTATTTAAAATAAAAAAGTGTACTCTATTGGGTAGCTTTTGTGCGTCATTTGATATTTTCAGGGGAGGAGTTTCTTTCCAGTGGCATTGAGGGGGGCGGCATATTTAATGTTCAGGATGGGGTGGTTAAAAATGAGAAGCATTTTATTTCTGTGGCACCTAAGACCAATCTGATGTAGTTATTAAAGGGTTTGCCCCATTGCTTTGCCTGATTGGGATACTAGATATTAAAGGGTTAACTGACCATGAATTTGAGATTTTATGGGACTTTATTATGAATGATAAAAAAAAAATCTAACTGAACTATATGATGGTGGGTTTTTGAAGTAACTTAAGCACGTATGTTTATTGGGTTTTTTTAGTCCATGCTGTTAAAACTTTTTGTGGTATTAACTTTAGCTGTAAATGAAGAATATGCAAATACTTCTTAAAGAATGTTATTTTAAATAGGAATTCATTTTTGTCCTGCTGTTGTATTGAAAGGCTAGAAGATATTGGTGGCAAGTGTGATTATGGAATGAAAGTGAGATTTGTGTTCTGAACACTTGTATGAATGTCATTTATTCTGCTGAAACAAGGGCATCTGCCTTTGGGCTCAATTCTGCAGAAGGTGCCATGGGTACTCTGAGATACAGGAAAGTTCAAGATTACACAAGTGATAAAGATATAAATGTATAGCAGGTTAATTTCAGCTCAAGGAAATGATGGGGGGGAGATGAATAGAAGAATGAGTAATTACCAAAGTAATGGCAAGTTCAGAAATTGCAGTATAGGTAGTTAATCTTTGTGTGTGTGTGTGTGTGTGTGTGTGTGTGTGTTTGTTTTTTGCTTGGATTGACTGTTTATTTATGGTATTTTGATCTGAATAATAGTACAAAACTGTCATACAGATCAGTTGACCTTATTTTCTGTGATTACCTTACATATAATGATATCACTGGCTTTTGTTTGACACTTTGCCTTCTCAAAACATTATCTCATTCTATCCTGAGAAAGCTCCCTGGGGTTGAGTAGTTACTATTCTTCACACATTTTTAAAATTTACAAATAAATGACAAAGTTGAAGCATGGGAGGTTGCATTCACATGGCTGCTTGGAGACTTGTCTGTGGTCTCCGAGTTCAGGCTCTTCCATGTACTTGAGCCCTCCTCGGGCCTGATACAGGAATACAGTACTGTGTGATAAATAATCTGGGTTTCAGCCGACCTCAAGACGGAGTACTTAAATTGTCGTTATAGGAGACTTGGTGTGGTCCTGAGTACTTTTTAAAAAGTGGTGGTTCTTTTGCAGGGAGCCGATTGAGTGAAGTTCTCCATGAATGTACGTCACAATGATGATGACCGACCAAATCCCTCTGGAACTGCCACCATTGCTGAACGGAGAGGTAGCCATGATGCCTCACTTGGTGAATGGAGATGCAGCTCAGCAGGTTGGTGCAGTAAGAGGGAAATTTAAGTCAGATTATCTAAGGGGAAAACATTAACCCCAAAATTGTGTTGAGATGGAAAGATCTGTGATTTTGAACATTGGCAGTTTTGGAGCTAAGTGTTTTTGTTGTAGAATAACTGTATGATTTTTTAAAATATGAGAAATTGTGGTTTTTGAGAACAGCAAATCTTACCTCATCCAGTTAGTATTCTTGAAGCAAAAAAATGTCTGCTTTTTGAAATGAATCATTTTGAAAATATGTACCAGTCTTTGGAATAGAATGTTGCTCATGTCATATATTGTGCTTGACTGGTTTGCCTGGTTGGCTAGAGCAGGACACTCGGAAGGCAGGTCAGGTTTTGACCTCACACAGGGTGTGACTGACCTTAACAAGATGCACAGGTCCCTGTGAACTCACCCTGTCTCCTGGAGCAGCCCTTCTAAATGTAGAGCTTGCTGTTATTTAACATTACAGAATAGACAAGTTATTTCTGAACTCATCCATGTAGCATTTGGGAAAAAATTTAAACGGTAAGTAAAACTTATAAAAATTATTAGAGTCTAGACTATTCTGATAACATTAACTTTTTTATGGACAACAAAAGCTGGATCTGCTTAGTCTTGTACTAATTAAATGTCATTTTGTCTTTATGAAGTTCTTCAGAAGCATAAAAGTAGAAGTCTTTGTCTTACAAAAGTAGAATTGGAAACAATTGCTTACAAATGTTTACCCCCAAAATATTAATAAATCAATTAAGTTAATCAGCCATTTTTGACATGAGTACATCCCCGCCCAGTCTGTCATAGTACAATAACACTGTTTATCATGGTACATCTTATTTTGCTGCCTAAAAATGTTTTATTCCTCTTCCCTGCTGAAGTTGACTGTGAACCCCTTAGGAACAAGGAACGTCGAATAGGTGCTCAGTGACCATCTGTCAGCTGAATGCTTTTCATTCCCTTCTTACTAGTGGGGCTGATACCTCCCCTCTGGACTCCTCAGCTTTTCTGTCTTTCTGCCGAATCATTTTCAACAACTCACCATAGTGTCTCTTAAGTACAGAAACAGCGACACCTCTCTCCACCCGCAAAACAAAACTCCCTCCCGTAAGTCCTTATTCCCGCCCGGCGACCAACTGCGAGCTCTGCCCCCCTTCGTGGCAGAGCTTCTCCAAGTAGAGCCTCCCCCCTTATCTCCACTGCCTTTCAGCTGCAGAGTCCTCACTGGTGTCTCCTCAGCTTTCCCTACCAGTCTGCTGGCTGTATCTCAGGGTCATTTTCTGAAACCATACTGTGCTGTGTCCCCTGCCACCACTGGGCTCCAGGCAACATCTTTCACCAGGATAGGACAGTCCTTCTCACTGGCCTCTCTGCTTTTATTTTACTTTTGTGCCATCAGAAAGCATTTGCCACACACACAGTCTTTTGAGTCTTCTTCTAAAAACACGCATTGTGTCATGTCACTGCCGTGCTTCAAGCTGTCCTGTTACACATGGGGTCAAATCCAAGTGTGGTGCCTTGGCCTGTCAGCCTTACGTGTTGAGTCCTTGTCTTTCTCTTCATCGTTCTTCCACTGCTGTGCTCCGGCCACTCGTAGGAGGGTCTTAAAGTACCACGAGTGGTTTCAACATGTGATTGGTCTCCATTCTTTTCACTAGTCAGAAGGGTAAAAAAAGACTTGGAAAGCATCCTCTGTCTCCTAAACGGCCCCTCACCTGATTCCTGTGTGCATATGTACTCAGAGCCCCGAGGCCCCGTCCATGTTATCATGCATCATTTTAGTGTTTTGATTTCCATCTCATTTCTGTAATTCAGTTTGCACAGAATAGCCTTTTACAGATCGTGAACCAGCAGATAAAGCCCTTAGTTATAGAATTATTCAGTTTTCTCTTTAGAACTAAACTCCTTTGTATCTAGAAACGACAGAAGACTGGACTTTGTGCGGCATTCCCCTACTTTGTGTATTTACCTCAAGTTTAATTAGAAGCTGCTTAATTATTTTGGTTTATAAAATCACATTTTTAATTCATCTGGAACTTTTTCTGTAAAAAAAAAACAAGAGAAAATCTCTCTGTTTTATAAATAATCAAATATTAAGCTTTCTCAAACTGGGGCTACACTTCCTCTCAAAAGTCCCATCAGAAGGAAGTGTTTCAGTCTTTCTAATTAGTAAGTATGTGCTAGAAGCATTAAAATTTGTAGGTTATGTGGGCCAAGCTATTGATGAGCATTAACCCTAAATTGCCCGCAGTGGGTCATAATTGTTAAGTGGGCAGAGTGTGTTTGGAATATCTCTCTCAGCAGGACCAGTCCAAGGTTTATCATGCCTTGGTGTTGCCTCTGTTGTCACTGTGGCTCCGACTGGGTAGGGGGCTCTGTGCCTGACAGTTCCTCTGTCTGCCCCCTCACCCCCAGGCCCATTGTGCATCTCACCCATTTCCTCAAGCCTCTGCTCTTTGTTTTGGGTCCTAACATTGACCTTTGGCCTAGTTAAGTGTGGCAGAGTCCTCCAGGCCTGTGTGTGGAAACTGGGCAAAGGCACAAGGGGAAAACTAACCCAAGGAGCAAGCAAAATCAATGATGGAGAAATGCCAGACAGGAGGTAGGGAAAGAGGAGAGGGATTGGGGTCGCCAAAAAGGGCAAGGACCAAATGTGGGGACCCAAGGGTCCTAGCGTCTGGGACTGCAGGAGTTTTGAGTGCTGGCCTGGGGCACCTGTTGGTATTTGCTGCCTGCTCTTCAGAACCGGTGCAGCGTGGTGCTCAGGGCTTCTTTTTAAAGGATCAGGACGTAGAGGACACACCAGAGAGAAGTACCTGTACTGATGTTTGCTGAGGCTTTTAGTGTGCTGTTCCTCGGAAGCAGCCCCTGTTTGTGTTAACCAGGACCTTTTGGAGGCACAGTGTTATGACTTCAGTGATGGATGTTGCAGGCATTGTCCGACAGACCCCTGGGGGTGGCGTTTTAAGGGAGGTAGCACTTGAGCCACCTCTCAAGTGTACTGTTATAAAGAGCCGCCTGCTGGTTACAGGGCTCTTCCTCTGCTTTTCTGTTAGGAGTCGGTATGGTGAAGCTTACCTTGTATGTGTTTACAGCTTTCTTAATGCTTTGCAGCTGTGCAGAGAACAGTCTAAACATTTCTGTGTGTGCAAGAGAACCACCACAGTTATGAGAAAGCTCTTCAGTCCCCACGCCACTTTCCTGATTTCTGTCCTGTTGGTTTGAATTCAATACGTATGAGCTCTTGGCAGGCTTCTCCGCTCTGTTCTGGCTTTCTAAGTAAGAGACTGTTAATTTTCATTATCTGAAGTCATGTTAAGTTTGAATCCTTGGTTTGTCATTTTATGTAGGTAGCAGGAAAAGGATGATTTTTTGCTTAAAATTAAAAGCCATTCTTATTATGAATGAAGATTTAAAAATAATATATTACCAACTAAATAATGAGCAAGAAAAACAATAGCAAACACAATATGGACAGAAGCAACTTAACAGCTTTACTTACTCAACAGTCTTACAGAGATACATCCTTGTCATGTAATTCACTACATAAAGTGTACAATTCAGTGGAATGTACTATATTCACAGAATTGTGCAACCATGACTACAATTAATTTTAGAACATTTATTCAACCTAAAAAAAAACCCCTGTAGCAGTCATATGTCCTGTTCTCAGGCAGCCACTAATGCTTTCTGTCTCTGTAGATAATCTGGCCACTCTGGGCATTTTATATAAATGAAATTATGAAATGGTAGCACATATCGGTACTTTGTACCTATTTATTGCCTAATAACAGTCCATTGGGTGGATATACCACACTTTATCCATTTATCAGTCGATGGACATTTGGGTTCTTTTCACTCTTTGGCCGTTTACACTGTGTGCATGTTTTCATTTTTCTAGGAGTAAAATGCAACAACTTTATTTTGAACTATTTTCTAAATAAAACACCTCTGCTTCTCACTATAATTTCTTCTACTTTGAATAGATAACATAGCTTAATAAACTTGCTTCTCTTAATATTATTTTTGAGTTATAAAAGTTAGGTTTGACTTGAGCTTTTGTGTGTGGCAATGTAAATTATAGTGCATGCCCTTCAGTAATCAGAATGTTGGTGCCTGTGTTGATATTTTCAGGACCTAGTGGTATGTTAATTAAACTGCCTTCGTTAGGGACTTTCAGTGCATCTTAGAGATTTAAAAGTGTAGCAGCTATTTTCAGCATGAAAGAGTCAACATCCATCCAATTTCCTCCTTTTTCTGTTGGTTTTAATAATCTCAGGAAGAAGTGTAGCACCCACCAGTCGAGTAAGGAAATCATTAGGCCCAGAACAGAAGTGCTAGCATAGACTTCCCTGACTTGCTAGTTTAATGTGGGGCACTCATATCCTCCACACGGGTGGTATGCCACTTTCTGGTCTCACGTTCTTAGTGACTCTTCTTGTGTGTGTGTTGTGTTCACTGGGGCTCTGTGGGGCGGGCCAGGGCTAGACGCCTCTGTCCCAACGAGCATTTAGCACAGCTCAGAGGGCACCCAGCACGCATTTTGTTTGTCATTTTTATGTCTCTTTTCTTTTAAGCTTGCAGAATATTAATTGCTAATGAGTGTTGTGCTTCTTCTTCAGGAAGTAGATCTCCTTAACTGTAAACAGAAAGCGTCACCCTCCTGCCATCTCAGGGTAGCCTGCGAACAAGCTTGGCCTCTGAGACGGGAGGTTACGTTTGTCTCAGCCCTGTCCAGTTCTCTTGACTTGGCCTATTCCTGTTGATCAGCACTTAGCATGTCATTTCACTGAGAGTGAGATCCCCCCCCCCCCCCGCCTTTTGTTTCTTCTTTTTAAAAGCCTTTGTCTCCCCTAGTCAGAATACACAGCCACGGTTTTCCTGGAGCATTCTTTGGAGCACGCATTTCCAGGCAGCACATTAAACATATTAAAACTTTCCACGTTCAGATGGTGCTCGTCATCGGCGTGTCTTTTACATCCCCTGTGCTTCTCTGCTAATCCAGTGACCTTTTCTGTTCTGGTTGATATCTTCTTAATAACTCTTCCCCTGACAGCTTCCTTCTTGCATTCAGTAGTTCAGATCCTCTCACCACACCGGTTTGCTCTTTAAACATCCTGATAGCCACTGTTTCAGGAGGACCCAGAATGAGTTTTAGCTCTCAGTGTGCTGTAGGAAAATGAATAAACAGTTCTTGGGAAGTCTGCCCAGGGAAAAGAGGGATATTCAAATGAGAATGGTGCTGGCAGTTGAAGTAGAGGCTGCAGCCTATTGCTGCTGCATAACATATACCAGCTCCTTTAATGGTAGAATCTTATTTAGAAGTTGGGGCATGGCTTGAAAGTAGAAGGAATTAGGCTGGTCACATGTTGGGTTTGGAAAACCAAGTATGGGAAGCTCAGTCTTGTGTTAGAGTCTTCAACATCAACATGTATGAAAAACGTATAACCTGCAGATCGTTTAAAGAAAACTGTCATTGCAAACTGCCCGTGTGTTCTCTACCCCTCAAACTTGTAAAGACCTCTGGTGTCAAGATATTGTCAGTCTCTTCTTTTTTCAGATTTGGGGTAGAAAGGAGTGAGAGAGGATTTATGACTGAATTGGGGAGTGACTGAAGCATAGATTTGTTCATTTTAATAAGCATTTATCAAATGTCTTCTGTACCAGCATTGTATTAGGTGCTGGTGACACAAAGATGAATAAGACACTGTTCTTGCCATAGAGGAATGAGCAATCTAGTTGGGGAGCAAAATGTAGTTTAACTCCCCGCCGCCCGCCCCCTCCCACCCCCAAGGGGCTGTATTTACTCATCTCCAGGCTTAGATCTCTGGATTGGTGGGGCGGGGGATAGAACCCTGTCCTGGGGCACAGAGGAGGGATGGGGCAGGGGTGGCATGGCTGGGCAGGAGACCAGAGCAGGCTAGGAAAAGTGTCTGTGGGGAGGCCGAGCCTCAACAGAGGTCTCAGTTGAAGTGAAGTTAGGACTGTTATTCAGGCTTTGTGTATAATGTGATCAGTTTCTGTTTTATGAAGTGAGAACACTGTGTAGGGTTAGCATACTTCAAGTGGAGACCTAACTAGTGGCACCCCCAACAAACTGTGTCTGCACATTCTGCCATCTCTTTTCTAGTCAGTATGCTTGTTAGTGAATCTGCCTGTCCTCTGAGGCATCCAGTCCCGGGTCCACTCTTGGCCCTCTGCTGTCTGTTCCTCAGAATGTCTGAGTCTGCAGAGGTGCAGATTGTGAGCATCCCTCAACCCGAGTTACCCCAGTGGCCCAGGCAGCACCCGTGCTTCTAAGGACCCCCTTTCTACTGTAAATGGGTGTGAGTTTACCCAGGTCTATAGTCTCGTTTTACAGTTCTCTCGGCCTTAGGGTTGCCAATTCTCACTACAAAGCCTTCCGAAAAGGGATAGCCTATGCGCAATCTCAGTCTTAAAAAGGAAAACGTTGATGCCGTATCATCAGAGGGTGTTGTTATATGTGGCACCCACGATAATTACGACATATGACATATAATTATGACAGCTCTGAGCTGTCTGGGTTGAGAGACATTTCAGAATTTAATTAGCCAGAGGCAATAATAATAAGATACAAGATGTAGTCAGTATCCTTTAAATGGCAGAAATTGAGCTGCCTTCAAAAAGGAGAGGATTAAGGGAAAGACTGGCGCGGCAAGGCCGCACCGCAAAATGACGGTGATCTGAAACTGTCCCGCGGTTTTAACGCCGTGATTGTTTCCAACTTGGCGGGCGCACTGTTTGGCTGGCTGCCCTGTAGACTCAGGGGAGCAGGGACCGAGTCTCTTGTTCACACTTTGCCTGGCGCCTGAGGTAGCGTCCCATAGATCCTTCAGAAGAGGCGAAGGAGGAACCAAGTGAATTTAAGTCATCTGGACTGGGGCTTGGAAACTGCGTGTTGCATTCGTCACGTGGGCATTTTTTTTTTAATCTTCATACTTAACAAAAAAATTAGGTGCCAGTAATTCCAAATTGGAAGACTTACATACAGTTCTGGATCTTTCTGTCCATCTGGAAGACCCAGGAGATCTGATGACACTAGGCTGGTCTTTGCACTTGGTAACAATTGACTGCCAGGAGTACCAGCTGCCCTCCCTGGGGCGTGTCGCCCTCAGGCCCCACTCTGTGCGCTTCACTCAGTTTCCCAGCTTGCCTGGGCTCTCTGGTCATCTGAGTTGGGAACCTGGAGGTTGTAAACTTTTTTTACCTCTGCAATTGCATCTTGTGCTCATGTATGTTGTGCTGCACATATAACAAAAATATTTAATTTTTTTTCCGGCACACTCATCGTGTATTGCACTGATGAAGTGATTTTTAAGCCTTTTAGTTTTTCCCTTTCTTTGTGACTTGTAAACTTGAACTAGTGTGGGCTTCGGTTCACATGGTTTTGTAGAGGGTATCAGTTATGCCTTCCAAGTTAGGACCCCTGCATTGTGGTTTTTGGCTTCTGCTTCCCAGTGAACACTGTATGAGCCCCTGAACAGTGCCACGCTGAGCACTCACCACAGCAGAGGGAGGGCAGAAGAGACAACCGGGCGCCTTGGTTGTACTGTTTATAGACGGGTTGGGGGACATTAAACACGGATGCGAGGTGTCATCATTCCGAGGGAAGAGATGCAAATCCTTATCGGATGCGAGGTGTCATCATTCCGAGGGAAGAGATGCAAATCCTTATGTTTACCATCTCTTGCACAGTTTCCAAGAATTAAGGCTTTGAAGTACTTATTGAAATAGAATTTTTTAAAAGTAGTCTTCCTGGTATTACCTAGATGAAGCATTTTTATGTAAATCATTTCTATATTAACTTCTCTCTGAATAAAATTAAATTTGGTAGATTCCCAACCTCTGATTTCTATTATTTTTTGAAAAACGTGTATTTGTCACATTGGATGTGATGTGACAGCCATCGCTGCATCTCATCATGCAGTACAAATATACATACACACAGAGGAAGACAAGATGGGACAGTTCTCCATCCAGAATGTGTTAAGACATATGTTTGCACATAACTGTTTTCATGTAGGCAGACTCTGCTCTTTTAAAACATTTTTTTTATTTAAAGATTTTAGAGAAAGGAAGGAAGGTGGGGGGTGGGGGAGAGAGAAACATCGGTTTTGTTGTTTCCCTTAGGTATGCATTCATTGGTTGATTCTTGTATATGCCATGATCGGGGATCAAACCTGCAACCTTGGCATATCAGAACGGTGCTCTAACCAACCAAGCTACAGAGCTAGGGCCACACTCTGCTCTTTTTCGTCCACAGGTTTGACTTAAAAATATGACTATATGTAAATCATACATGTTACACTCCAAACATGGCAATAGCGAACAAACTGCGTAAAATTAGTAGCACTAATCTCTGAAGTTCCAGATGCAGTTGTAAAAAATAAAACAGCCTGCCAAAGAGCCAATTGTTGAAGCGCCACATTATTGTATCTAGTTGATTCTGGGTTTAGCTGCCTTCAGATTAGTTTCCTCACTTAAATGGAGATTAGCCAGAATTAAGTGCCTCTTAGTAACTTCTAACAGCTTTACTGTTAAAAGAAATTGCAGCTGTGCTGTGCTGCGCTGGCCCTCCAGGAGAGAGAATTCATGTGCTACTTCAGTGTTGATGCCTGCGGTGGCGCTCCTCTCAGCCCTGGGGCCTTATGCTGAGCAGGTGACCATCAGAGCAGGTCACTGCTGAGCGGGAACTGCTGTACGGGCAGCAGGTGTGTTTAGCACGGTCATTAACTGGAATAATTAATTTGACCCTGCCTCCTCTGAATTTACTCTTTACTGCCCATTCTTTGCTTCTGGCAATATAGTAGATTAAGCATTTGGATAAAATGGACAGCCTGCATTTTGAAAATCACTTGCCAAGGGTTTCTGCTTTGCAAATAATTGAGCAGTGAAGTGGAAATAGCGGAGAGCCGGAGGTCTGGTTTTGGGGGCAAGCTGACTAGAGTATTTATATATATCAATCTGACTGTCCTGAGGGTTCCAGTCCTACTATTTTCAAACATTGGTAATCAGTTTTTGTGAGTCAAAGTTTAGATTTGGAAAGAAACAGACTTTTGCTGTTATCCAATTATGTTGCATGACTTTTAATTTTTAGGAGGGGTTGTTAAAATGTTCCCCAATTCATCAGTGGAGCAAGTTACTTCCTCAGAAAGTTTCTTTGGTCTTTATACTGGAATGTTGAGTTATAGTCTGGTTCGTGGGAGAAACCATGACACACTGAAGCATATGCTTTGGATACTGACGTTGTTGGTAGCTAAATTGGCCAGAGTTATACTGCTCATTCATTTTTTTCTGATTTGACCAGTTTAATTTTTATTTGCGTTGACAGACTGCGTCTGCTTAAGACCTGTCTTTTCATCACCTTTGCAAAAAGTCCATATAAAAAGTATTCTGATAGAATGACTATTTATAATTTACTTGGTGACTTGAGTTATGACTGAAAATAAAAGTAATATAAGATGAATATAATGTGAATTAGAAAGGAATCGCAGTCATTTTTTTCTCACCATTGAAGTGGGAAGTCAGACCCTGTCTATGAATAATACCCATTTTAAAGACTTAGGGAATCAGTTGGGTGATAAAAAGGACATTATCCTTTCATAGATGGGTGTTCACACCCAATTTCCTTCTGAGAGTCTTAAGTGAGTGGTTCACTCAGGGTCAGGTGCTAAAGGTTTTCCCACTTCGTTGACCGCCTCTCCCCAGGGTGCTGCTGCAAGCTGCCATGGGACTTTAAGAGCCTGGGCTGTGGGGACCGGAAGACCAGCCTCGCACCAGGTGTGTGCCCTTCCTTCGGAGGGTGGCAGCAGCTCAGCTTCCAACAGTTGTGCTAGAACCAAGCAGGGGGTACGGGATGAAAGTTTCTGTAAGGTTGACTCCTGCAGCGATCTCAGTACCTTAACAGTGTAAAAGATCCATTGAAGGTCAGATTTTTGACACCGAAAGAATTCCAAGTGTCTAAATACATTTTTGGCATTTATTTCAGACTGAAATGTTATGTTGTAAGCTTGCTGATCACCAGCAGGCTTTTAGTTTCAACTTTAAGTAGAGTGGTTATTTACGGGCATTAAGTTAAATTGCTGGAAAGAATGGCTTTTATTTGATATTTTAATTTCTTTGTTCCCTCTGTGATGGAGGGAACTAATAGGAACTACTTGAGGACATATGAGGTGCTAGGAATGGTGCTAAGCGCGTACATCATTTTACCCAGTAATCATGACCCTGTAAAGCGGTGATCATTTTTACAGACAGAACCAGAGGCCAGAAGGGTTCAGTACTTGTAGCTGGCAAGGCACAGCACTGGGATTTGAATTCACTTTTGTCCTACCTTCCAGGAATGGTGGGGTTGCTTGGGATAGGCATCTCTCTGTTGTTCGGTTCAGGTAAACAGTTGGGAGAGACATGGAACTGGGTTTTGCACAGTAGTAAACGGTAACATTCACCAAGAAGAGTACTTCTGGTTTGTTATAACATGACCTTCATATTAACTCTGGGAAGTGGCTGTGATTCTGACTCAGGAGCTTCTGAGAATAGCAGACTGGGCAGTCCTGGTAGTGTCTGAGGCCTGGAGGCCCCAGTTGGGTTTGCAGGGGGAGAGGAGGAGTTGGGAGTGAAGTCATCTAAGGACCAGGTCATGGAGCTGCTCGCTTTCTTTCCGCAGGGCATGGTTCTCTCCCTGAGGTTAGCAGCAGGGGAGCGGTTCCCCTTGGGGTCAGCAGCTGCTGAGAGAGGTGGTGGCCAGAGGAGGGTGGCAGGCGACCCTCCTCCCTCCTCCTCTGGAGGCTCAGCCTGGAAGAGAGGAGCGGGCCTTTTTGTCTGCCTCCTTTTCCTCCCAGACCCCGCCTTTCATTTTCATTCAAACATTACCTCACCCCAGAGGCCCAGTTTTTGTGTTTTAAGAAATCTAAAAACTTGTTGTAAGACTTGAACCTATTAAATTGTTTGTTTTTCATTCTGAATTTATAATTATTTCTCTTAAGTAATGCCAGAATGAAAATAAAACTAAGTTGATCCTTCGAAGAGTAAGAAAATGGCCACTTTGTTATGAACATTTTCAATTCTGTCACCTCTGGGTATTCCTGTTCTCAGGGGTACAGAGTTCTGTCACGCATTATTTGTACCGTGAGCCATGATACCACACCCTTTTGCTAGCCAGTTCCTCATTTTTTTCCTTTTTTTTAGATTGATGAGGGGCTGCTTGGACTTTGACTCTTCTCAAGATGTTAATTATGTGTTTCAAAACCGGGTGTTCTGTGAAGAGTCACTTACGCATAGCTTTGGAAAGAACTGGAGGCAGGGAGCTGTTTCAGGGGTGCAGAATATTGTTTTGGAGGCCTCGAGAAGTCAATCTTAAGAGTTAGTTCATTTACCACCAAGACATATTTAGTCAGTGTATATAAACAAAAGAAGTCACAGTGTGCCTGGACATTATTTGTCCCAGATGGAGTTTAAACTTGGCTCATTACACTGCAATGATGTCATGGTGCATAAGCTGGCCCTGAATTACAGACGTGCACAGAATCGGCTGTTTGCCTGTATGTGCCGAGGGTGTGCAAGGAGCGGAGGGGCTGGCTGGAAAATTTTTGTCACGTTTTCCCTGTGTTGTCTGCGGAGACTAGTGTCATCCTGAATTTGGACTTGGTGCAGAATGAGGGAAGAATTGGACTAATCTGTTCATTTGTACAAGTCGGCATGTGTATGCACTCAGGACGTCATTCTTCCAGGACTGAGAGTATGAATGCGCCGCCGAGCTTTCCAACCATTGCTCACAAAGCGCTGGGACTAAAATCTGGAAAGGAAAACCTTAAAGCATTACATTTTTGAAGAGTATTTTCAATCTGTTTGCCTTGAAACCCTAAATCTGGACATTCTTAAAAAAAAACTTAATGGTCTAAAGTATGCAGCTGCATAATTCTGTTTTCCTGGATTGTATGGTGCATAACCTCTCAAACTAGTTGCTTAAGTGTTTGAAAAGGCCAATGCCCAGTGCCCCTTTGAGAATCTGGCCAAGTTTAATTCTTCCTGTGTGCTTTGGGAAGGCAGCTTAGGGTCAGAAAAGGGTCCTTTCTTGGAGTTCTGAGCACTTAATAGGAAATTTCCACACATTGTAGTGTTACTTTATTACTTTTTATTGCTGACTTTCATTATGATAATCTTAATTAGAAGCATTTCCAAGTAATTCAAACCCTTTTGTAGTTGTAAAGGGCTTAGATTTAAGAACTTTTGTGAATGGATTCCAGAGTCAGTGTTGTTGCTGGGATCCACGGAAGCTGAACAGACTCTGGAATGTGAATCAGTTGGGAGGTGAGCCTTTAAGGAAAGCCAGAATGTTCCCCAAACGGAAAATCTGGTCAGAGGTGAGAATTGGCTGGTTTAAGATCTTATTGAAAACATGAAACATGGCAGATTCAGTAAAATTTTTTCATTTTACATACGCTCTTATTAAAGGCCACTTTTTTATTATTTGAAAGATTTGCCACTGGTAGAAATTTAAAGAGAAAGAAATTTTAATGAAAGTTATTTATTGAGCACCTTTTATGCGTAAGGCCTGGCACCAGGACTGCTCTAGGGTTGCTGCTTCTTAGGCACACACAGGAGGTAGGTATCGCCACTTTTTTCACATGAAAACACAGGGTTAGAAAGGTTGTGTCCAACTTAGCAGAGCTGGGACTCAACTGTAATTTTTTTTTTAAGTTAAATTTATTGGGGGTATGATCTTCCTGATTGACTCTCCTTGCTCTGTATCTTGGATATCTTAGTTGGCTTTTAAATGATTAGTTCAAAATTGGACTGAAACTAAAATGAGATTAGATTGAAATCCTAGCACATCTGAATTCTAAACACATTATACCATTCAGCCCTCCATGTATTTGCTTGTGTAATTGTTCTCCTTATTCAATTGCAGTCTCCTACTCTCCCTTTAAATGTCCCTCTCAACTATAACTTTTCCTGATTCCTTCATGGTTTCTTCAGTTTCCATAGCACTTAATAATCATATTTTTTTATTATGTTAATTGCATTGTCTATTCCTCCAACAACACACAAATGGGTAGGATTTCAGCTTTCTCATCTTAGAATCATCAGTGCTTAATAAAGTGTAATAATAGTAACTACTCAGCAAGTCTGTTGAATACTTAAGAGTTCAATAATAGCATTAAGCATTAATGAGTTTAATAATTAATGCCAAGTCAAGGCCTTAGTAAGTTACAACATACTCTGCAGTGGCATGGTGGGGGCGCAGGGGAATCCTTCTCTCTCTCCTGTAAAGCCCTTCCAAGACTCTAGAATATTACATATTTGTATTCATTTCTGATTTTATGTTACTGGGCACAAAAATACCAAGTAAGTAATTAATAAAGTATAGTAATTCAAATAGTTAATTTTAGAATATTTAATGACTAAGTATTGGGAACTGGTTTTCTGTTGTAAGGATGAGAACATTCTTCATGGGCACATTATTTTCTTTTTATTTAATCCTCACCTAAGGACATTTTTCTTTTTTCTTTTTCCCCATTACTTTCAGAGAGGGAGAGAAAGAGACAGACAGACAGACAGAAAGAGAGAGAGAGAGAGAAAGAGAAATATCAATGTGAGAGAGAAACGTCGATTGGTTATCATGGTTTGAGCTGATGGGAGATAGAACTTGCAACCAGGCATGTGCCCTGACTAGGAACTGAACTCACAATCTTTGCGTTTATTGGACTACACTCCAACCAAACCACATTGGCCAGGGCACATTATTTCCTGAATATTTCTTGGAGGTAGAACAGTGTTAAATGAATAAGATGGCCAACATTGAAATGGGTTTTAAAATTATAATAGTAGAATATTGGGATATAGGCAGTTAAATGTTTCTTCACCGATCTTGAGATTCTGACAGTAGAGTTGTTGGTTTGGGTTCAATGCACAGCTTTCCAGAGTTGTGTGACATTAGTTAGCACATCAGTGTGGATCATGTTGCTCTGTCTCAGCCAATCAAAACCAGACATGAGGTAGCTGTATCAAATGGAGGGAGACATTCTGTAGATTCAGTATGCCAAGCACATACTGAGAAGTGGCCTGAATTGCTGATTCCTCATCAGTGTGGCCAGAGCCCAGCTTGGGAACATGGGGTGCATGGATGGAATTGAGGATGAGAAAGGGCTTATACCTCATTTGATGGACATTTTTGGCAGGGATTCACCCTGAAATGGTGATGACAGGAACCAGATTTTATTCTCAGTGAACATAATTTTTAACTAAAGAAAGAAGAAAGAAGAGGTATATTTTTGGTACTCAGCAACTCCGGAAAATTTTTTAATAAAGTGAAAAAAAAAAGATTGAAATGTAATGATACTTCAAATGCACGACGACGATAGTTGGTAGCTGTTAGTGACTCTTGCCCAGGGAAAAACCACCCTTATGCTTACATGGGACTTGGCTCTCATGTGTTCTTGGTTTTTGTCTTGACATCCTGTAGTTGGAACTTCAGACTCAGGCATTTGCGGTTCTTTTAAAAGAGGCTTTTAACCTAGTTCTGGTCATCTGTATTACAGTTTGCTTTTTCCCCCCCATTTAAGTAAATGCTATATTTTTATTCTTAGCAAACAGCAGCTCTTTTTGTAATAAAGTCTCTTTATTCTAGTCAGTATACAATTAGTGGGAATGTAAATGTATAGTTTTTACAAGCTGGCATTGTATTTTCTTTATAGCCCTTGCCACTCTGTAAATGTTTTATTTTTTTAAGTAACTTTTTTTTAATTTATTTTTTAATTTGTTTTTTTTTTAATTTATTTTTTAAAGATTTTATTTATTTATTTTTAGATAGAAGGGAAGGGAGGGAGAAAGAGAGGGAGAGAAACATCAGTGTGTAGTTGCCTCTCACATGCCCCCTACTGGGGACCTGACCTGCAACCCAGGCACGTGCCCTGACTGGGAATTGAACTGGCGACCCTTTGGTTTGCAGGCTGTCACTCAATGCACCAAGCCATACCAGCCAAGGCTGTTTTATTATTCTTTTAATGATCCTTCCACCCCCATCCCATGCAAGTTGAATTTAACAGCTGAAAGTGGGCAAAACTTTGTATTATCAAAGACTCTATTCCCAATACATAGAGGAATGCCTGACCCATTCTGAACACTCATTAATATTGCTTAATTAACACCAAGATACAGTCATTTTTCTAAGGACACTGATTTCATCAAAGCAGATATTGAACTCTTGAATGTGTGTTTTCAGCAGGTAGTGGAGTAATTTCAGTGTATAAAAGTGTCTTCTTTAGTTCATCTGATTTCTTTGTCTTTGATTGCCTACTAATCCATTACTGTCTTTTTGTTAATGGCAGGTGACTTTTCGGAGGCATAGAAACTTAAGATGCAATCTTGTGAGGAGTCATGTTTTATTTTTCTTATGCCTGCTATTTGAGAAATGGCATCTAGTGATTGTGATAATCGAGTGGTTAGCTCATTGCTTTTTCTGAGGATTCTAAGGGAATTCAAGGTCTTGACAAAGATTTTATGAGAATAAGTCCTGTGCTATATAGAAACACCTATTTGTTGTTGGTCATGGGATTCCTTGCCACCTAATGCTGCAGTGGTAGTGAAGAGTTCTGGCTCAGGGAGTGAGCACAGATTTCCTAGAAGAGAATGTGTGTGTGTCCTCAGTCTTTGGTGACATGCCTTTGACCAAGTTAAGTGCTTGTTCGCCTTATAGCTATTTATTGAAGTATCTCCATAGGGGACCGGCTGTGTGGAGCCTACCCCTATCAGAGGGGGGGAAGCTGTATGCAGAAGAGAAGAATGTGCATTTTGGTCAGACAGGGCCGGAGTCTGGTACTAGCTCAGTCCTTTCGTAGTTTTGTGACTTTAGGCCAGTTACTTATCCTCTTTAAGCCTCAGTTTCCCTATCCGTGAAATCTGGTTAGTAATACCTTCCTGGCAGGACCATACAGTTTCAATAATTAATAGCTATTTATAGAATTATTATAGAAAAAACAACTGTTTCGGAGATGAAAAGATCTCTTGATGTGGACAACTTTTGAACCTTCCATCTTTTGAGGAAATCAGAGTATTAAAAATTTTGGAGCATTGCCCTGGCTGGTGTGGTCAGTGGATTGAGTGCCGGCCTGCAAAGCAAAGGGTTGCTGGTTCAATTCCCAGTCAGGATACATGCCTGGTTTGCGGGCAAGTAGGGGGCACATGAGAGGCAACCACACATTGATGTTTCTCTCCCTCTCTCCCACCCTTCCCTTCTAAAACTAAATAAATAAAATATTAAAAAAAATTTTTTTTGAGCATTGAAGTATTCTTGCTCCTTTAAGTGGATTGAGTCATAAAACCCAGGAAGAAACAAAACAAGACCATTTGTCCTGTTGGTGGCATTGACCAAGGAAGCGTTTTACATGCCACGCGTATCCTGTGCCTTGACCCAGTGCGTTAAGTACCCTTGCGGGCTTCCTGGTCTTGTGTGTTCTTCTTCTGCCAACTTTGGATTGAAGCTTCAACTAGGATACGTGAGCAGGTCCAGTATCTTGCTCTTTTACCTGCTCACATTTTAAATCTTGGGACTTTTTTTTTTCTGTGTTATGTTATTACCACAAAGAAATTAATTGGTCATCTGTAGCTCATTTTCTTGATTGGCGAAGAGAGACCATGAATAATGTGTTACTTGGGGTCGGCTGTGGTCTGTAGAGACCAGGGTGTCAGAGGCATGTATTGTTGGATGGCTCGGGTCCAGTAGGGGCACGAGTGGAGCTCTCCCAAGATTTCTCTGGAGTTTGAGAATATGGAAACGGAGGGAGGGAGAGAGAAGAGGAAGGAGAGACCACAAAGGTGCTGCTGTTCCTCTCACGCAGGCAGAGGTCACTTTTTAAAAGTTACTAGATTTTCCTGGATAGAACCCTTTCTTACATGGAACTGTTCTGCAGCTTTTAGTTCATATCACTTTGTCCACTAAAGGTATGTGTTGGATGGTCACAAATGCTGGCTCCACGTGCGAAGTGTTCGTTTACACGTTGAACTGCTAAGACTAAGGCAGATCTCACAAAGAGTGACAAGTTGGAAAAAGCTCCAAGTCTGAAATGGCATCTCCTCTCCTGTCATAATGGCAGTGATTATTTAGGCAGGTGGCTGGTGAATTTTTATTTGAGGCATTAATTAGGTATTTGCCTTCAGGAGTAGTCTTAGATACTATTGATCTTCTGGTTAATCAACCACTCCAAAATTAAATTGCAACTGTAATTTTCCTGCTCCTCTTCTATTAAGTAAGAAACAGATTTAGACTTAATTTTAAGGAAAGATGATACACCTGTTTCAGTTTGTTTTTTGAGTAAAGCTTTCCCAGGATGCTGTGTGTAGCCTTTTGCTCAATTATATTAATCTGACCTCTCATTTGATTGTTTCTTTAGACTTTGGAAGAATGGTCACATATTTTTCATTAAGCCTTGATAAACTGCCTTTGGTGATTTCGAGATGCTTGGTTCATGTAGCACTAACAGATTTGGAACAGAGCTGATGAAGCAATAGTAGCCTGAAGTGTACTCATAATTTGGTTGACATGCTTCTATTTTAACATCTATGGGGCAAAAGACTATCAGTGGTTACAGTCTTTGCCCTTTTTTTTGTTTTTCTTCCTCTGACAAGACACAGAATGCAGTATGAATTGTTTTATGCTGAGTTTGGAAAAGCAGGAAATGCTTATTTGGACAAAAAATGATGAGGTTTGGACAGTGATGTTATGTTTCACATTCTGTATTTAAAAGATCCTGTAACAGTTATGTCTGCTTTGTGGCTAGAGAAAGAGGGAGGGAAGGAGGAAGACAAGGGAGCAGGGCGAGGGGGGTGGGAGGAGAGAGAGAGAGAGAGAGAGAGAGAGAGAGAGAGAGAGAGACACACACACACACACACACACACACACACACACGTATGATACAAAAGGTGAAGTGCCAGGGAGCCTGCCAGGGTGTGAGTCATGCTCCTCAAGGCTCTGCTATGCAAGGCCTCTGCTGCCTTCTCATTCATGTCTGGTGTCAGGGACAGATCAGTGGGCTGGGGTGTGTCAAATTTTTATTTTTATCTCTCCTTTATTGACAGTGAAAACAGCAAGGAGGTCAGTCTGTTTCAGTAAAGCAAAACGCTTTTATTTAAAATATCTCAGTGCAGAGATGAATACGGTTGGCTCAAATAATGACTTTGGCTCTTACTAAGAAAAATTGGTATTGGGACACAGGAGATTTGCCTGGTTTCTGAAGTAACTTGGTAGATTATAATCTGGTTGCCATAGCAACTCAGCAGCAAGGAACATTACAGGAACTAAACATTTGAAGGGAGATATTTTAGTAGGATACTTAAAAGCCCTTTACCTATCCTTTCCTCTCCCTGCAGAAGTGGGATGGGGTCTGGAATTGGCCTCATCAGAAGAAGACAGAGGAAAGCATCAATGCCTTTTGGTCGTTGAATGCTTCTGGGCCACTCTTTGAATGTGGCCTGGTGTCAGTGATGGCTAAGGAACTGTTATAGATGCTTTTTATCCAGTGTAATAAGCAGATAATGTGACAGAATCTGAAATGTACTTCGATTCAGCAATCCCTCCTCTTGCCTGGGACCTTAGATAATACTAGTGAATTATACTTCTAGAGCCAGCATTCAGGACCCGTCTGACAGTTATGACTACGGAGGAAGAGTATATGAATTTAGAATTATCACGGAGCATCTGGGACATAGTCTTGGTGCCCAGGTTTTTTTTCCCAACTAATTAATTCTATAGGCATATACAGGGTCTGGCACAAATAAAGCCCCGATATTATTACAAAATATTTTATTACAAAATCATAAGCGTGTAATTCTGTAATATAACAATATCACACTC
The DNA here is from genome assembly GCA_007922815.1 of Macrotus californicus. Taxonomy (NCBI): domain Eukaryota; kingdom Metazoa; phylum Chordata; class Mammalia; order Chiroptera; family Phyllostomidae; genus Macrotus; species Macrotus californicus. The sequence goes on from VMDR010001754.1 coordinate 46,444, forward strand.
AAGCACATCATATGACAATTTAGGTGACATGTTCAAATTAAAACTGTAAATTATTGCACCCATAATATTACCTTACCAACCACACTCAAGCAGGCCTTACTCCTGCCAGACCCTGTGTTCTAGGCCTCTCCCTCGAGGTATGAACACAAAGTAGGTGGTTTCTCCTCTGTTACATTGATGTTAGAATTGGGCTATGGACTTTTAAAAACACATGGGTAATTTTTTTTATTGGAGTATTGTTTCATTCCATTGTAGTCAAGTTCAATGTTTATATAAAATAAAGCTAAAACTTTTCACGTTAGGCATGACTTTATACGCTCAGTTTCAAGAAAGCAATCGAAGTGTTTTAATCACTCCACAGACGTCAAGGGATTCCCTTTTGAGTTTTTAAAATGGTGAGAGTTAAGGCTGAGAGATGATTGACACAGTATGATACAGGGAAAATATATCACCTTGAAGTAACCGATACAATTCAAGATAATGAGAAGCACCAGGGATGAAGTTTGGACTACTTTTTGCTGAATGGTCCTGTTTTCTCTAGTTAATGTAGTCTCAATATAGTTTCCAAACAAATGGGTTATGGTGCATATAATAAATAAAGTGGACTTTTTAAATTTCATGGAAAGAAAGCTTAATTTTTAAGTTAAATTAATTATTTGCAATGGTTTTTCTTATGCTTTATGACTCATTTATTCAGTAAAAATAGTTATCATGCACTTATTTTCTGCCAGGCACAGTTTTGAACATGTATTCTGTGCTAGATCTTGTTCTTTTAGAGCCTCGATTAAAGAACTAATATAATTGCTTCATTAATTAATTGCAATCACAGATTCTAGGAAGGAGAAGTGCAGTGTGCATTTGTTTTTGGAGAATATATTGTTGGGGCCCTGACCTTTCCTCAGAGTCAAATGCCGTTTCTTAGGCTCATAAGGATGAGTAGGTCGGAGCTGGTTGGGGGAAGAGGAAGGTGGGTAGTGGGCAGGGATGAAGGGGTTGTGGACGGGGTGAACGTGTGTTGATGGTGTCAAGAGAGAGAGGGACAAGGCTTGGTCCAGGAACTGTAAGATGAATGTCACTGACACCTTGTCAGTTTCTAGAATTATATAGTAATTATTTTATTACTGTCACCCTTGCACATGATGATTTTTAAGTACAGTTTTTAAGCTTGGATTACATTCTTTAATTTGTATTTATATATAAGTTAGTGATTTTTCCTCTTTTATGTAAAGGAGCTAAATTAGATTAGAACTAAAACTCTGAGGCTCTTGAAAGAAATACTTTGCCATTGCCATGTGTGGTCCAGTCCTTTGGAAGTTGTCATTTTTATGTTTATATGACTAAAACACCAACATTTTCGTAATAGATTTAAAAATCTGAGTGTTTTGTGGGACCTAGTTGAATATATTTTTATTTTGTACTGTTCATTATTATTTCCAGATCATGTAGATACTTTTTCCAAACTTTTTTAAAGAAGTTGCTTTCTGTTGTCGTACAAAAGAATCACATAACCCATGTCAGTAATAGGTGCTCGGGAATAGTGTGCAGCAGTGCCAGGTCCGAGCCTTCTGTGCTGTTGTCCTTTTATAAGTTTGGTTCCTGGTCTTTTTCTTTTTTAACTGTCGTTTCTGAGTCAGTGAAAGAACAAACGAAAAAGTATCTTAAAACTGAGTTTTTTAGTTAAGTCACATCATAAGCAACACTGGAGAATTCACTTAGCTAAATTCAAATGCATGTGCGTGCTGTCCCCACGCCCCTCCCTTTTGAACCAGGTCTAAGACATGTCCTAGGTTTTGTGTTTATACAAGATTTTGTGCCACGTACTTCCTGTCTAGTACATGAAGTTAGTAATAAAACTTTGAAGAAAAATCCCAGGTGTTCTAATATTAAATTGAAATTAATGTGTTACTTTGGCAGGTTATTCTCGTTCAAGTTAATCCAGGTGAGACTTTTACAATAAGAGCGGAGGATGGAACACTTCAGTGCATTCAAGGTAAGAAGTTTTTTGGAAGTCTTCCAATCAAAGGAGTCCTTTACTAATTTAAGAAAGTGAAGTTTTTCTCTATGTCTACCTGTGATTTTTTAGAAGTAAAATTTATCTTGAATTTTTTTTTCCTTTTCTTTCTGTCAAGTAGGGACTACTTAATGCTGATGTGGGCTCTACTATATAAGGGACAAAGTTAAATTTCTCTAGTATTCTGTTGACTTTTAAGTGAATTCATTTAACTTGGGAAGGTAGAGGCTTCATATATTATGGAATTTGGTAGACCTGAAAAATGCAGAGATTTTAAAAGACCCTAAAATTCCAATTGAGAACTTTTTCAAATTAGATAAAAGTTTTGAATATATATTGTGTTATTATCAAATGATGTTTTTAGAGGTAAAATCTGTATTAACTATCTGTTAGTTATTTATTAGCAGATTACTGCCAAGTTTGGTGACGTAAAACAGCACTTACTCCCTTACAGTTTCTGTGGGTCGGAGCTTGGCCACGGCCTACCTGTGACCTGTGGCTCTAGGCCTCTCGACACTAAAGTCTGGGGGTGGGTTAAGAGCTGCAGTCTGCACAAGGCATGTCTAGGGTCTGCTGCTTCCAGCCTTGCCCAAGTGCTGGTTGGCGGGATTTCGTTTTCCGCAGGCTGGAGGCTTCCCTCCATGTCTTGCTAAGTGGCCTCACTGTGGGGCACTTACACGAATGCTGCTAGCTTTGTCATAGCAGCAGCTTGACGGCAAGAGGGAGTACTAGGTCCAGCCCACTCAAGAACGGGGGTGACACAAGGTGCGAATACCAGCAGGCAGGAATCTTCGGGGCCATCTTAGAAAGCTGCCCACCACAGTCCACTCCAGCACCCCCAGTAATTCATGTTCTTCCCATATGCAAAATACTCTCTCCCAAGATTTCCAATTATAGCATTGTAATTGCTCCATTGTAGCATCAGTTCAGAGTCCAGATCTTGTCATCTAAGTGAGTTCTAGGTGTAGGTGAGGCTTCTTGGGTTTTGTTCTTTAAATGTGCGCAGCTCGTGGGGCGTTTTAGTTAATTTCTCGTTTGTGTAACCAGTGCCTCCTCTCTGTAGTTAGCTGTGTGAAGAAGTGACTTCGGTACTCTGATCCTTACGTAGGTCTGTGTAGGAAGACCAGTCCAGATCTGTGTTAGCCTGCAAACCCTGCTGTGTTAGAGAGCACTGTTCCTGACAGCTGTTTGTCAGTGATTGGACTTACGGTAAACTGACATGTAGTTAAGTTCAATGCTGGGTTATTGATTAGATTAGAATCTGACCATAGGGCTTATTTTTAATACCTGGACTTGCTTACCAGTATGAGGGGAAATGCCCTTTAGTTTGTTTTTCTATAATAAGCTGCATGGAAAAAGTTTATTTTTCTATTGCTTTGCATAATAGAGCATGCTGCTTTGTAAGTTCACTACTTGGTTTGTACCTATATGAATACACATTTAGAAATACACTTGTTTTTTGAAAAGTCCGTGTATTTTCAAAGGTTCAAGCCTAGTGAGTTTAATTTTAGTTAATTTGAAATGACTTAACCATTTTGTCAGTGATTTTTACTGATTGTGTTTTTTGACCATTATGTCACTGAAATTCATCTGTGGTGTTCTAAAACCGTTTAAAAACCCAAACTAGTTTTTGTAGGTAACTCATACAAAGAAACTTCAGGTTAAAGTAGAGAGGAAATGAATATTTTAAAATAGTGTGATATATAGAATCTTCTATTTTTTTCTAGTACTTTAATAAATGGATTTATCAATAAATAAAACTCAGACTCCACTCTGTATCTTTAAAAAACTCACAGCAGACAGACTATCTGAAAAGTCACTTCACCTGTTAGAATAGAACTGTGTTTTCAGTTCAGTAAGAAAGCAGTTAAGCCCCTGGGCATGGTATCATTGGAGCCTCATGAATTGGCAGGTAGACGGCGTCCCTCTACACCTGAGTATGTGTAATAGACGCTATAAAAGCAAATTGCTGAATAAATCAACATCAATAAAACCCACACTTTCATGCCACCTGCTTTTTACTTTTTGGTGTCTGAGGAGTGTATGTGTGTGTGTATGTGTGTGTTCATCTAGTTAGCCTCTCCCCCTTTTTTCTGAGTCCATGTCAGCCAGGAACTGGTGTATTCTACAGGGAATGTTGCAAGTATGTTCCTCTGTTCACAATGAGAGCTTTGTATTTATTCATGAAGATACTTGGAGATAAATGACACTAACACCCCTTCCAGTGATTTCAAAAATGCCTTTGACTAAAGCAAAATTGTGGAGCCATTTATCTTTGGCTTCCCCAGCCTTCCTCTTCTTTGTTCTCCTCTGAATACCTAGACCCTATAGTTATCTTTGTTTGGGGCATGGTGGTATTGGGCCAATTAACTGAAATGACACAGGACAGGATGAGAGGGACTAGGACCTGGAATCACACGTTTTGCTCGAGCTTGGGAAGCACTGGAGCTACAGGCTGAACTGCAGAGTCTGGAAGAAGCTTTGAGCCCAGACCCATAGGTGGCCACTAATGCGGACAGGTGATCACTCAGGCTGCTTGCGCCCACCCCAAAGCCTTCCTTTGACTAACTCCCACAAGAGTTAGTGAATGCTTGACTCCAGGTGGGTGGAGCATATCACCACAGAATGTGGATATGGATAATATATTTGCAAATTCCAACACAAGTTATTATCCCTTCACTGTGATTAACATCCTGTCATCGATAATGTTTATTCAGCTCTTATTTAATGGGTATGATAGGTATACACGAGGAAGCTGAGGCCTGTAGAGGTTAATCCACACACCTGAAGTCACATAGCTGACTTCATCTCTACGAAGTTGAGTTTTCCTCTCTCTATGTCTGACTCCAGAGTTTGAGATCTTTACTGCTCTGTACGTGGAAGCATGAACTCAGATAGTATGGCTCTAGTCTTCTTTGGCATGTGACAGGAGCAAGGTGGGTTCCTGTTCCTGCAGTAGGATTCTGGGAAAGATAGCAGGGTGAGTACTGGTGGCCAGAATGAGACAGAGATGGTTTGCAGAGCAAAAGTGGGTGGTAGAGACTGGGTCTTTAACAGAGTGAGAGCAGGTGGTGTGAGACAGGGAGTATTGATTTAGGACTCTCTAAATTACTTCTGCCCCAAGTCAGGATTGGGCCCAGAGTAGGGGTGGGCTGAACTTCTAGGCGGGGCTTCCGGCTGCTGGCTGAGAAGGGAAGGGGTACATTGGGAGAGGGCTATGCAGTGGGAGGCAACTTTTTCTGCTTGCCTTTAAAAAACCTATTAGGAAAAGATTTGAAATGGAGTCATATTGTAATGGAAATTCCTGAAAGAATCATTTGCATTTTACTAGAGATTAAAATTGAGAGAGCAAAGTTCTATTTATGCTCATTCAGCACCAACCAGCAGGTGGGGAAGTGGATTGAGGGTGTGAGTCCATCGGTGGTGATGGCCTTCCTGGAAATTTTGAAGTCATATCTATTGCTTATGCTGTGATTGAAACTATCAGTTTAAGAACTTTGCTATTTCAACACTAGCCAGCGGCATGGGGATTGATGTAGGGGAGCTTAGGGGCAGGCAGTGGACTTGGTTGCCAGGCCTTCCTGGAAACTTTGAAGTTACACCATATAAGGTTAACCCCCTTTGCTTGTAGTTGCATTTGTTACCCTAATAATTTTTTCTGTAGGACATTTATAGCATCACTAGAATGTCCTCAGAAACTTACTTTGATGCCATGAAAAAGCATTTTGGAACTTCAGCGCAAATCAATATAACAAATATGGTTACTCTGGGGAAAAAACAAGATTTTGTTTTCATGGGAATGACCTTGGTGATAATGAAGGAAGAAAAACACAGGAAACATACACTATGCTGTGACAGCGGATTCATTTCTAATGGAATATTTCTCAATATTTCCCATGAGACATGAATCATAGATCTTGAAGAGGCCACAAAAGGTTATAGTTTATTTCTCACTTGGAAGCTGCACTATACCTATGGCATCCTAGACAAAAGATTTTTCTTTCCTAGGCCAGATGAAGGTGTATAAAGAGCTAATTGTTAGGGAATAGAGGAATCTGAGCAGTCAATATGAATTCTTGCCTTTGCTTAAAGTCAGGAATTAATAGTGGGCAGCTGCAGGTCTCTCCCATTATTTTCATATCCTTGTCTGGGCTGAGGTGCTGGCAATGCAGCCTTCCTTCCTGCCCACACGTGCCGCCTTTTTATCTGGGCCATTTCTCTGCTCCCTGAAAGATCCTTCAGCCAAAGCAAATACCACATTTCCTTTAAGGCTCTAGTCTGTCTCCTCCAGGAGCTATCCTGGACCACTCCGTTTCATTCTGACCTTTCTCTGCATTTCTGGGGGGAGCAGGTGAAGGTAGCACTACTTGTAACAGCCTGGCTATGTGCACAAACCTTTCCTTAGCCCTTGAATTAGACTGTGAACTCAGCTGTGATAGGAAACAGCGTCCTCCACCCTATGCCCTAGCACACAGCCTGATGATAATTGATGACTAGGCCCTTGTCTGGCTGTGGGCATTACATCAAATGCGATGATTTTTCTTTTAAATTTTAGTATTGTCCCAGGAGCTTAAAGCTGTTTAGTAGTCAAGTGCTTTTAGTGGTCTCAAATGTCTCCGTAGAAGAACTTTCAAATCCAGGTATATTGATAATTGAAGCTAATTTGTTTTCTATAGAGAAACATATTTAGAGTCTAAAGAACTTCCATTTTGACCCTATAGTAATACTGCAATTTTTATTTGTGTTTTAAGACTCTTACATACAAATTGAGAGCCTGAAGAAAATAGGTGAATGTTGTGGTGCTTCCATAAAATAAAACAGGTTAAAAAGATGTTTGGAAAGCACCCTTATTCTAATAATAATATTTAAAGATACTTAACTGCTAATTTTTTTTTTGGCCCGCAATAATTTAGGTGTCTTTCACAGAGGCAGTTCACTCTGCCGACTCAAGTTGGTTGAGACCCTGAAATGACAGCAGCATGCATGGTAGAGGGAACTCGAAGAGCGTCCAGTTCTGAGCCGGCTGTAGCTTAGCTGCCATCAGAATGGGAAACTTTTCCCCTCTCCTGCTCCTTCTCTGTAACCCTTCCTCTGTCTGCGTCTGACTCTCTCCCTGACCCTGTGCGTGTGGGAACCAGACCATTGATGAGCACCGTGCTCTGCTCCTGGGCTCTGTGAATAACACCATTGAGAGCAGTTCCACTTTTCCGAGTCTCCCTGTGTGTCTCCCACCCCCCGCCCTTCCTTGTGTGATTCAGCCTCCAGACTGCCACAGCGACCTTAACGTTGCTTTTCGCCCCTCATTTTGTACTTTAAGTGCATTTATTGGACTTATTTGGCACATTCAGACACTGACCTGCCATTCTAAGAATTTGATGACAGGTCCTCGGGAACTGTCCTTGTCTCTTGCTTTGTTGAGAAATGACATCAGTGGTGTCACAGCCAGGGTTCACAAGCTGAAGTCCACTATGATTTCACAAGCAAAGCTTCTATATAGCCCATTCCTTGAAAGCAGACTGTGCATATAAATGCAATTTCTATTTCACTGGCTTAAAAACCAAAGAAGAAAACCTATCGCAAATGAAGTCTGTCTTCTGACATTGACTGGATCCTTGCCATGGCTAAGTTTGCAAACAATCTTTTCATCAAAAACACTTGGGTGGTTTGAAAGTGAGATTATTGTAGTATAAGTACTTTAAATCCTTCCTAATCTTTGTAAAATTTCATCACATTGAAGATGTAATTGATTGTTATTTGACTAATTATTTGTAGAATGTCATTTATTAGTGGAAATATTTTTTCCTATTACAAAGTTAGGATTTTGAGAGCTTCTTTTCTGTTTAAGAAATTGCATTGAAAACCATTTTCTTTTGCCTTTGGAGGGATTTTGTGAGGAATTGCTAGCCTGAAATGTTATTGTGAACAGTTTGGCTTTACTTGAAAAATCTCTTAGAATTGAAAATACCACAGCCTTTCCCCAGGCTATCCCCAGTCCTGCTCATCTTTTTCTGATTGATTCAAAGCTGTGTTTGGTGAGAGTTAGTTTTCAGTCTCCCAGTGAGGCTGAGAGAGTCTGAATTTCTAGAAGCTGAATCACCCACCAACTCGTCAGCTCATTTTATAAGTTTTATATGTTTGTTTAGCATGAGGACAAATCAGTCGTGTGTGTGTGTGTGTGTGATATTGATGAAAAATCATTTTAGCATTTTGGAATATACCTGATCTTTGAAATGTTTGGGGGCTTTATTTTAGACACTGTGATTTGGCTTTTCTTTCACACACGGACACGCATAGCTGTTTGTTGCAAACAGGCATTCTGTATGCTGATCTGATAGGCCCCTTTCAAACACAGCTTGCTGCTGAGTAACTGGAAGTTTATCAGCAGGGCAGTCTCCACAAGAGTTGGTAAATACTGACAGATTCAGAGCCGAAAGTCCAGCTTATGGAAGGGGTGGTAGGAAAGTCTGTGATCGCACATGCGGCTGCCCTGATGGGGCTGGTGTAAGGAGCCCGGGTTACATCAGTGCCACACTGCGCTGCTTCCCAGGGGGAACAGTGTCCCTCTCTGGTGGTGTCTGCTGCCCAGTGTGTCTGCTTCTTGCTGCTTTTCTCCTTCTGCCCTTCCCAGTTACCTTGATAGTTCATACCTATTGTTGCATTTACATAATTAGGACCAAAACTTCACCCAGTAATATATTGTCAGACTTTCTGTCTGACAGAAAAGCAGACTTTCTGTCTACTTTTTTCTCCAACTGGTTTTGGTGATTTGATTTGTTAGAAGTTATGAAGATTATATTTGAATAGTAAAGTGCGAATCCCCTGGTTTGCTAGCTAATGCTTAGTCTTTTAGCCTGTTTCCTTTCTTCAAGTGGGAATAGTTGCTAATATCTACACAGTAAGGTTATGAAATAATCCATTGTTAGTACCGTTGTCGTCATCATCATTATTATCAGTTACTGTACACAGCTTTGCTGATTCGTTTTATTCTAAAGAGACGGCACGGTCACTCATTGGCGGTCACTCATCACCCTACCTGTGGGGGTGAGTTGGCGTGTAGCCTCCATTTCACGGCACTTTCGCTTGCGGTCGTGGGGCTGATGGGGGTGGCACCAGTTCAGACGTTTCAGGTGGGGAATGTATATATTGTTCAGATATAGCCTTGCGGATAAAACAGTGGGCCCAGTGTTCCATGCATTTAAAGTACGTTTTCTCTCAGTTGAAGCTTTATTTGTTGCTTTTCTTTTGGATTAGAAGCAAGCTCTCACACCGTGTCTGAGCAGCCATGTTTAGACAGGCCTACAAAGCAGTACTTGTGGATATGCTTTTTCTTCTTTAGGACTTGCTTTTACAATTAAATTTCTAAATTCCATACTTTTAATCTCTAGTGCATTCTGCTCTTAGGCAGTACTGAAGGGGAGTGAGACTTATTGGTAAGATCATTATGCATTTTGGAGTGAGATTGCCTGGCTTAGAAATTCCCTGCATATTAGTTGTATATCATAAAAATAGCATAGGTCTTAAGCACTGGTGTGAGGATTAAAGACATACTGTGTGGAAAGCACTTGGATGGAACAATCAATGTCTGAGTCGTTGTAAGGGTACAGTGAATGACAGCCATTAATAGGTGCCCAGCCATCATGGCTAGATGTTTGACCACTCTTCATTTTTGTTACCTGTCCTTCTCAGCATTTCAGGAAAGCCTCTGAACTTGAGGTATTGGTTAGGATTTTTTTTTAAGATGCCTTCACATTTTAGTCTTAATGTTTCAAAAATAATACATTTAAAAGTTATACAATAGGGACTTAGCTCCTGTGGCCTTTTGTCTTTCAGGCTTGTTAAACAATGATTAAAGTGTCATTTCTGAAGGTACCTCTTCTTGGAGCCCTGTAAATGTCACAGATCTTTGCATGTCGGGTAATTCAGACCGCTAACACTGTCGTGTCACCTCACTTGCCTGCCACACTTTATTTCACAGCTTGTGGTCTTTTATTTCTTGCTTTATTCTTTCTGTATATTTTTATACTTAGAGAACTTGAAGCAAAATTTCATGCTAGAAGGGTCTTTAAAGAAGACTGTAAAGGGCTCTTCAAGGGCAGGGGTCAGATCTTAGTGATCTTTCTATCCTAATGCCTCTCCGGCAGCTAGCTACTAGGCATTCAGATTAAGGGGAAGTCATTTCCTAGTACACTGCTAAAACATTATGTCAAAATGATGGAAAATTTTTCTTAGTTAATTCACACAAGTTCTTTTTTCTTTTTGTTTGTGACTGCTTAATTAAGTAGTTAAATTTGGTTACTTTTACTCTCAGTTACTGAAATTAAGATAATACAAATGTGTTTAAGTAGTTAAATTTGGTTATTTTTGTTCTCAGTTCCTCAAATTAAGGCAATGCATGCATGAAAATGTTTCTAAAAACAAACAGTAATTCTGAAGAAGTCCAGCGTATGAGTTAGCTCCTCTCCTGTAAAAAGTGTGAGAGGATGATTATTATATTCATTCTTTTGTTAACTTCTTTCTTTTGTGAGGGGTAGTCTGGGCACACCTTGGAAAATATTTTTAAGGCTATTTAATAGTAAAAGATAGACCAGCTTTACATTTGTCTTTTGTATTATTAGCAAATATTTAAATTTTGGTTACTAATTAATATTTTATTAATGTTTTCATGCAGTTAAAAGTTATAACATTTATTTGTAGCAGTAAAGTCTCAATAAACTACCAGACCCAAGAATGTATGCAGAGTACACTTTAAATTGTAAATGAGTCTGGTTACTGAATTAAATGGAGCTGATAGAGTAGTTTTTCTCTTTCTCCATCAACAGACATGGTGAGATAGGCCACAGGGAGGGCAGGCAGGAGGAGAAGAAAAGTGCGGAGGTGGGAGCACAAATTAGAGATGTTTAGGGAAATAGCTGTGAATTGCTGACCAGTGGGACACACTCTGGAGACAGGGAGCAAGCAATGAGCATTAGCTACATTGTTGTATATTTCCTTAAAATAGGTGGAATCTGGCCATTTAAAAAAATATTTGTCCTACATGTAAACCATAGTGTGGGAACTTTTTGTGCTTACTGTCCTAATTGGACAAGCATTAAGATTAACAACAACAAAAAGGATAAAGAAGGTAAACTTAAAAAAAAAAATGCTGTTTTTTCTGATTGTCGTATTGGGGATTGCTTCTCTGGGGAGAGTTTCCAGTGACTTGGGAGGTGTTTTGTGCACTGTATCTGAGGATGAAAGGGGGATAATGTTGTAATACTCCTTTCTGGGCCTGTCTAAACACAGTAAGTCCTCATTAACATCGGGGATAGGCTCTTGGACCTGCAGTGAAAGGACCTGTAACACAACCAATTTTACCGTAGGCTAATTGATTTAAAAATAGTTAAGTTCTTATGCCATTTCATCGTTCTAACAAAACGATGTGGAAGGGAATGTCTCTAGTTGAGGACCTGCGCCGTGGAGGGGATGGGTCTCAGAAGGGCCTGCGTCAGTAATGTTCGTTTATGGCTTTATGGCTTGGGCTTCTCTGAGTGTATCCACATTTCTCCTGTGGTTGGATGAAATTCCTTTCTCCACCTCCTCCCCTCGCCCCCCACCCCATCCTTCTTTCGCAATTTGGAGAGAAAAGTTGACTTTTTTTCAAGTCTTCAAGTCTTATGGACACTTTATAGGCCACAATGTAGAGCAAGAATTCACAGTTTTGTGTTATCTTTCTGGCTACAGGAATTTCTACGTTTCCACTTAATTAAAAAAAAAGTTCTAATTATCAACTATAATTTTTACTCTAAACTGACAAGAAGGCGGCGTATCAGGGAAGAAAAGTCTTTGGCAATAGGAGTGGATACCTAAAAAAATAAAAATATAAGCATTTTCCTTAGTGTTTTTTTTTTTTTTTAGTGGAAATGTTATTTGTTAGAGGAATATCTAGATACATTGTATCTGTATATCTGTATCTGTTTGCAGGTTTCACCTGCAAGTGGATGTACACACATGTGTAAATGTCAAATTAAAATCTGCTTGTCCTTGAAGTGCCAAATCTTTAACAGGTGTCCAGGGCTGAATTATTTTCGCTGTCCAGGATTGAATCTTTTAACACAGAGTTAGTGAGTATTATGCTGGATACAGCAGTGTCAAGTTTTGGTGCCTGCTCTACCAGGACATTAGCCGTAGGGACAAAATGAGCACTCTGGCACAGCTAGAATTTAACTTGTCTCCTGTTAAGAACAGTCTTCGTGGGCAGTGTAATCAAACCTTTATACTTAACATTGTCTTTGAGAGTAAGCATGAAATGGTCACAAATCTTAATAGAATATAGCAAAAGCATGGTGTGTCAAGATCTGAAATTAGTTTGAGTAACTTGTTCTTAATGATCAAGATAGTTCTTACTCTGTGGGCCACGCATTTGCATTTAACAACGTAATTCTTTCATCGTGTGCTTAAGGTAAAGAACATCTCTAACATCTCAGAATTTTAAAGTTGGTTATAATCATGTAGTGTTTTGTAACTCGTCACACCAGAATTATCTGGGGAACTTGGAAAAAAAACGTGCAAGTTGATCTCCTAGCTAATTGTAGGGAACTGTCAGATTGACAGTCGGGGTGACCAACCCATGGCCCTGGATGGCTACGAATGGCCCAGCACAAAATGGTAAATTTACTTAAAACCTTTTTTTGCGCATCAGTTTTCGTTAGTGTTTGTGTATTTAATGTGTGGCCCAAGACAACTTTTCTTCTAGTGTGGCCCAGAGACGTGAAAAGTTCGGACACCCCTAACCAAAGGGAATTGGCAGATTATAGGGCGTAAAGCATTAGTTTTGAAAAGCTTCACAGATAATACTAACGTGCAGTGGACACTGAGAGTCTCTGGTTAACTTGACCCTCAGGATGGCTTGAGAAACTCTCGTGGTGTGCTTTCCCAGGTACATCACACTGCACTGGTCCACACCTGTGTCTGTTCATCCCGGTCAGTCGTCTTTAGGAAGTTTTACAAAATGCTTTAGAATCTTTTATCTCCTATTCATAAACTTATTAAGTAAACTCTGTGGTGGCTGTCCTTATGGAACCTATTTAAGTGTTAGCTCTAGTTTTTCTACAAACTTCCATAAGCAGTAAACAAGGATCATCAAACAAATCTGAGTTTACTTGTTTCAGCAGAGCAGATATATTTTACCTTTATTTAGATGTAAACCCAGTAGCTCACCTTTTGTATACTAATAAAATTGAAAGTCGATTCTAACAGGTAAGACAGTGCAGGCAGATGGAGTTAAAAGAGTGAGAGAGAAAATAGCCGTGTTACAACTTGCTGCTTGCTGAAGCTGCTTTTTGTCTCGTTTTCACTTTATGAAAGAATTGGGCTGGGACTGCTCTTCCCTCTTTGTTCCCTTCAGAGATCTTGCCCGATATCTTGAATAGTGCAGGTGTCTAGGAAACACCTTGGTGCTTGACTCAGGTGGTCCCCACAGCATGCCTGAATGGAGGCTGTGACATCCTGGAGTCAGACGCTGACAATGACCGATAACTGCAGCATGGATCACGATCACCTGGAGGGCCTGTTAAAGCACAGATTGCTGGCACATCTCTCCGCCCTCCCTTTCTAATTTGGTCTGGGGTGGGTGGGGCCTGAGGGTTATGAGAAATTCCCAGGTGATACGGATGTTCTTGGTTGTGGGACCAAGTTTGGAGAACTGACTAAGGCAGATTGTTGGGAGGAAGGGCACTTGGGAGAAAGAGGAACTTAGACAAGTAGTGCCCTTAAATAAAAGAAAAAACTCTCAGGATTAAGTGTGGTCACCAAAAGGACAAAGGGGAAAAATTCATGTAAATGCAGAAAATAAGGAAGAATAATGGTTTAAATTCTTCAGTTGTAAGTTCAAAGACAGAGTTTTTTCTTCATCTGAAATTTTTTCCCCTTTCTCTGCTACAGTCTTAAGAACTGAAGTTTGAACCAGGAACTCTGTTTTCAAAGGATTTGTTTGTACAGTTTTTTGGGTTACATTTTCTAATTCAATTGCCATTTTATCAGGAATTTCTTTTTCTTTTCTGTGCTTCAATTCCCAAATAATGAGGAAAAAAAATAGGATCACCAAGGATATTCTAGGAATATTTTAAAGTTTAGTGAATAGTATTACATAGTATTGGGGAGGTCACTGAATCAGGAAACATACAAATATGAAAAACATTCCAAATAGATAAAAGAATATCATGCACTGTATTCAAGTAATAAGCAATTATACTGCTCTACCCGGTCAGCTGGCTCATATCATAGTAAAAGGAAAAGCCAGAAGGGGAGGATAAAAAGCATGTGGGTCTATATAGAAGTTGGCTTCACTGTGTAAAGTCTTACAAAGAAACAGAAAAGTTTTAAAGCATCAAACTAGGGGGAGAGGAAGTGACTCAATTCGAAGTAGATAGGACTCTGCCCTGGTCGGTGTAGCTCAGTCCAGTACACGAAAAGGTTGCAGATTCTGTTGCTGGTCAGGGCACATACCTAGTTGTGGGTTCGATCCCCAGGTGGGGCACGTATGGGAGGCAACCAGTCGATGTTTCTCTTCACATTGATGTTTCTCTCTTTCTCTTTCTCTCTTTCTCCCTTGCAAATCAATAAACATATTTAAAAAAATAGGTAGGACACTACACCAGCAAGGATCTCAAAAAGAGGGAACATTGCCAGCAGAAGAGAGGAGAAGCAATCCATGACGGGCACCTGAGGGCAGTGAATGACTCCATAGTAACGTGGAAAACAGTGTTATCCACACTCCTTTTTTTCTCCTGTGGACAGGGCACCATTGTAGAAATTTAGAACTTTGTGCCCTGTTTTAAAAATCTGTTTCCGGGGTCAAATTGTTGAAATCCAGACCGATTATTAGTAATTAAAGTTACAGCTCTTGAGGAGTTTTCTCATGGTCTCTAGATGATTTCCCTCACTGTTCTATTTGCTGAGTTCATTGATCATTTTAATACTTCTCATTGCACCTGTCATGCTGGTATCAGCAATTAACATTCCTCAGAGGTGAATAGAATGTCAGCCTCCATCTCAGATGGAGCTCAAGAACAACAGGTGCATTCTACCTGTTTCTTGGCTATACCCAGAGTAGTCAGAAGGCAAGTAATTAACCACCAACCAGGCTTTGGAGAAAATGAAACTCTCTAAAATGTGAGCCAAAGTGCTGAAAAGTAGCCCTGGGGTAACGTATTTAGGAGACATAGTAAATGGCTCAATGTGAAGTGCGTAATAGCCTTGCTAATCTGACCTCTTTAAATTTACTTCAAGCCCATTTCCCTTTGTCAGTACAAATATTAACTATACACCTTCCAGAGAACCTCTGTTTTGTGCATTTTTTTTAATTGACTTAGGTACACATCAAAGGTCATTGGACTTGAACTCATACAGTAAAAATCAGACGATTATTTTGTTAATTTTCCCCTCTCCTTTTAAATGAAGACCTGGTGAAGCTTACTGGCTTCACTTAGAGGAAGAGTCTCCTGGTAGTGGTTTAACTTCCTTTCTATTTAATCTAGTTTCTTTGATCTGGGCCTCACTTTCCTCACCTCAGAATAAAAGGATTGGACCAGATCATTTCTGCAGTTTTATCTCTCAATGGCTTTTTTCTCTCGCACTTTAATTCATGAAAAGACTAGAATTTTACTTAAATAGGTTCAAGTGCAGGCAGATTTCAAGAGCTTAATTATCTAGGTTTTCCATTTGAAAGTGAAATGTTAAATTATCATTTAGGACTCTTTAGGTACTACATTACTTTCTCTAAAATTTTTTTTAGTATAAATTAATCTTGAATAGTAACAAAAAAAAGGGAAGAAAATTACCCAGTGTGTATTTTTTCTTGTTTTAATAATTGCCAGATTTTTTGATGTGTGTGCACACCTGTTGTATGCCACGTGCTTTACATTATTGCTGTCAGCCTTCGTGGGCTACGTGGCTGAATCACCTGGAATCTAAAAACAAAACAAAATGAAAAAAACAATGCTTGCGCCCCTGCTTCTAGAAATTTAGATGGAATTGGCACCTGGTATATTTTTAAAGACAGAATTCTCTAAGTTTTTTAGATTACATTGCATTCAATAAAACATGTGGTGGGTTTTATTTCAATGGCATCTAATATTTAGGATATGGAATTATTTGTGAATAGAAAAAAAAATCCTAAAAACATGAAAAGTGATACTTTCTAATTCCATCTAAAGGGTCCTGACTCTCCCCGCGTGCCTGCCTCTTATCCCTGCACAGGATGAGATTGCCTTGTTGCTTGTCTGTCATCTGTAAAATAGCACAGAGAGTTATCCTTTTTGCACCAGGTTTATAGGATTGCTTGCTGTTGTTTTATTGAATCTAGGATGCCATTGATTTCAAGATATGTCATTATTTTTACACACCTCTGCAAAAGAGAAAACACCCATCTATTAAACTGACTTGCCCTGACTGTAAGATGCTTTCCTTTTTGAAGAGATGTTAAAATAAGGAAAAAAGTTAAATATACTAATTTAGTTTTCAGTTTCTCTTTCAGATTTAATTAAGTCTTGAAAAATCACAAATCAATTTGTATTTTGCCTAATTGGTGTTTTCATAATCACTGTGTGTGTGCGCAGGCACATGTGTAAAATTTGGAGTAGCTTATTCTATGTATTTCTCGGTTGCAGAAATGTGACTGATTTGCTTAAACATTATCCCTTCTAAATATGCCCTGGAGGATTTACGTACAAGTCATAATCTTGTAGTGCACTTTGCTAGTTTTAGCTTCTCACCAAATGTTTCTGTCTCATTACACCAGAAGGCTTATTTTTCACAGATATGTATATGTATGCATACACACACAGTGTGTTTGAGTGTGTTTGCCAGTGTTGCCACTTGTGTCTGTTCTGTTTTGTCTAAAACTCTTTGATAAAATGTACACTTTGGGTTTAAAAATGTTCAAGCTCTTCTGCACACCCGTGTGTGGGCTGTTGCAGTGCTACCCTGTTTAAAACAATATAACCCCTTCAGCACATTTATCGTGTGTTTCTAGCACTTACATGGAAAATATTTAGTTTTTTTGACTTATTCTCTTCCACCTTTTTTCTTTGTGCCTACAGTGTTAAACCAAGAAATATATTACCTTTGGATCTAGACCACCTGCCTCTAAATACTTCCCTTGCATAATAACTAATTTAAATTTATTCCAGATGTACAAGCAGTATTTGAGACTTAGTAGTTTTAATTTTTGAGATGCTCGTAAAGATTTATTGTAGTTTTTCAGGGCAGCAGGGTATTTTTCTTCATGGATTTATATAAAGCCTGTTGTAGCCAATTAGACTTGGAGTATTTGTTTGGTTTTCAGTAAATTCATAGGTTGCTGAATCTGATATTTCCTTTCTCCCCCATGAGGAGGTGCTGGTGAGAATCCACTTAAGGATACTCAGTCCCCGTCCGAAGACCAGGTTTGGTGAGGTGACCACTCACATTAGGTGTGCTGCTGGTGTTCATTTTTATGAGTGGTTGAAAACACAAAGGAGTACCTTTACATCACTAAGTATCTAAGTACCTATCACTTCTGATTTTGTTCTGGCCCCTGGTTCTTCCTCATAGGAAAGTTCATGCTACGGCAACATGTGGCCTCCCAGCTTTTTATGCTTTTCTTCCTCCTCTGGTTTGCTCCTAGTGCCTCCCTGGATGGCACATCGTCCCTTTTGCTTTTGGTTGTGTGCGTGCTTGGGGGTGGTTAACGCCTTCTGCCTACCTGCCAGCTCAGTGCCTCCCAGAACTGTCTGGACCAGACAGCTTTTGCTGTGCCTCTGCCGTGTTCAGGTTGTACTACTCTCTCTGTTCTCCATCCTGTGCCTGCCTCCCATCAACACACCCGCCTGCGTGTTCTGAACCACTCTTTCTGTCTTCACCTCCTTTCTCTCCTTTTCTTCTGGTACTGTCCACGGGAAAGGATGTTTTCTTTAGGAAAGCTGGCATTTTGGGAGAGGAAGATTTGACTTCTGGGCTCTCCACTTAAGAAAACCTTCTGAGAGCGGAGGGGAAAGTTATCAACTTACGTGGTTTCTGAGAAAAACTGCATTTCTTCTTTATACAGGCTCCTTGGTCTAAATTTGCAGGAAATTAAGAAACTCTTCAATATCCCCTTGCATGGGAGCCCTACTATTTTATTTTAGCACGTTAGTCTTCATCATGTTGGTTTACATGAGCAGGATTTATTTTGGAACTTACTGAGCCAGCTATATTAAATATGGTATTGTCATTTATTGAGGCGACCTCTTTGTGTGGGGTGATTCTTGACATGAATCCGTCCTGTGAGGTATCATGATGGTATCTGGCATGCCTTATTTGTTTACCGTTTTTTACTGTGTGTGTTTAGACAAGACCCGCAGGGACCGCCTTTGTGTGTCAGCCCTTAGGTCAGGTTTTCCGTCCTGACTCAACGCGTGTCAGGGCTGCCGAGATTGGCTGGTTGGGTGTGCAGAATTTCCTCTGTCGGACTCCAGAGCCAGAAAGCCACGGCGGAGTTTGATTTGGCTTGTGGCAACCTTTTTCAAATATGAATTTGGATGCAGTACAGTAAGCCCTCTAAGAACAGAAGAAGAAGGGAGACCAATAACTGTATAGCTGGAAATATTTGGGGAGCATGTAGGAATGGGGAACTCTAAGCCATGGTGTTGGGAGTCCTCTCTAAGCTTGGTCATGTTGCTGTGGCGCTCAGAGGCTCAGAGGCCAGGCTTCTTTCCAGGCCCTGCGCTCCCTGCACTCGGGAGAAGCCATAGAGCAGCCTCTGTCCTGCGTGTGCTGCACGATGACTTGCTCCAGACAGTCGTGAATGTGACCTGGCAGCCAGTGCTGTTTCCTGCTGACGTGGCCTCCCACAACCGAGAGGAACAGAGTCGCCTCAGTGTGCTGAGGAAGGAGCGACGGGGGCATGAATCACCGGCGGGACTAGGAGGGAAAGCGCCTAGCTGTTTAGGTTTCCTTCTAGATATACTTAAAAGACACCTTTTTTTTTATAGGAAGGGAGGGGGAGGAAGAAAAACAGGAGCGAAGAATGCTGCAAGAATCAAACAGTGACTCGTTTGGCCATAGGAAGGGTTTCTTATCAGCAGGGGTTACTTCTGGGGTGTGAGACCCAGGCTGCCAGAGACATTTGAGAGGATGCTTTAGGAGGCTAGACTGGGCAGCACGGGCCACATTCTTTTTTGGTGGTGGTGGTGGTGGTTGTTTGTTTTGGCGTTGATGAGGGAGAAGGAGAGAGGGGGAGGTGTTACTGAATTGTTGTTTCACCGATTTATGCATTCTTTGGTGGTTCCTTGTATGTGCCCTGACCAGTGGTAGAACTGACAACCTTAGCGTGTCAGGACGACGCTGTAAGCAACCGAGCCCCTGGCCAGGGCACGGGCCACACGCTTGCGGAGGTTGGTGGGAGGGCAAGCTCCCAGTCATCTTCCGCAGACAGACATTCAAAACAAACAAACCAACCTGTAGTGTGTGTCTGGGTGGAGCAAGCTCTCCATTCGGTAAGAACTGGAGAGAGACTCTGAGACACTGTTTAGGAGGAGATCATGTGGCGTGGTTTTCCCGTCAGTGGTGTCAGCATCTAATTTGATGCTCGATAGTGGCTTGTGTTTCAGCCCCTGCTTGGTACTTTGAATTTTACTTACTTGAGAAAGTCCAAGTGCAGCTCCTTGTTACCGTCAGATAGGGCCGAAAAGTCAAGCTATCATGGAATTTTAGAGTGAGGTGGGACTTTCATTCCGACTTCAGTGGCTTCATCTATTTTTAAAAGTTACTGTAGACCCTTTTCTTCCGTCAGTCTTCCATGGGAGTCTGCTCTATCTAACAGGTCAGGTGTAAGTGGAGCTCACTGAGGGCCTGAGACACACCTGCTCATCTTTCTTCTGGTCGTGGCCCCTCAAACTTTTCCCCTGACCATCTTGCACCCCTCGCATGTGCATACTGAAAAACCACCAGTCCAATCCACCAGTCTCATTTTTCGGGTGAAATTTTGCCTCTCAGGTAGGTGAATTTGGTAGGCAATGTTATGGCTTTCAAAGTGCCTTAGAATGAAAGTTCTTGTATCTGTCTTTTGCTTTTGAGCCTTCATAATTTCTCAGTTAGTTGTTCTAGAAACCCACCTTGTTCTCTGTCTCCAAACAAATTCAAGTGAATTATACCAGCAATATGGTTACACTGTGCGCCAGAAGCCACTCAGCAATCACTTAGGGATTGTGTAACAGTAAAGAAAGTGAGGGATCAAACTGCTTGACCATCTCCAGAGTTGAATCCTGAGTGAGAGGGACTCCAAGGATTTTAAAAGATCAGAAAAACAGAAAACTGAGGCAGAGGGCCTCCACACTCTCCCTGTTGCCTTGGCTGGGTGTTTGAGGATCATCTTTGACTAAGTTCTCTTGGTAATTTTCCATACCCAATTTCTGTAATTTAAACCAGACTTGAAAATAGCCATGCTTAAAAAGTACTGATCGCTCTTCCTTTCAAATGTTCACCCTAGATTATGGAACAAAACTGAGGTAGATTTCAGGTCCATTTATACCCATCTCATTCCTGGTTAAGTGTTGACTTTCTTGTGTGCCCTCAGGTTTTGTTTGTAGATGGACTTGGACTTACAGATTTTGGAAGTTACTTACATTGGCTATATTTTCCAGTGTTTCCCCTTCCCTGCAGGCCAGTTTTTTCTGTTGTTTTCCAAATTACTACACTCAGCTCAGTAAACAGAAGTCTCTGCTCATTGCAAATGAATTCTCAGGAAAAGCAATGAAGATAAGAATGGAATGAAGAAGATGGGATAAAATAGGTCTACTTATTTTTAGTGAAGTCATTTGATTTTCCCTAAAGAAGCTTTAATTTTTATAGGCCATACATAGGTGGAATTAAAAAATTATTCAAATTATTTGTGGTCTTTTGTTGATGTTGTTGCAGGCTAGGTTTATACTTTGTGAAGGAACAGAAGGGGAGAAACAGTTTTCTCTCTTAACTCTTTTTCAGTGACAGGGCTGCTGTGTATGTAATTAACATGCTTCCCCCCCAACTCACACTGGGAAAAAGTTACCATAGACTCTTTTTTTCCAAATGTTCTTCGTAACACTGTTCTTCAAATACAACTCTGAGTAGGAAGCCAAGGCAGTGGGAGGGATCATTCTTTTGTGTGGTGGTAATGAGATCATTTCTGCATTACAAATTTTCAGGACACTCTTTATTTAAATGAACTTCAGAGTACTCACAAATCCACATTACCAAGTCCTTTTGCTTCATTAAAAAAAGTCTTTATTAATTTCGTATGTTCTGCTCCCATCAATTGCATAAACTAATACAATTGCTTTGAATAAAGGAACTTAGACCATCATTTGTTTGGTCTATTGACTTTTCTCTTTTTCTTCTTCCCCAAATATAATTCGACCAAATCTGGTTAAGACTTGCTATTGTTCCCCCCATGAGCCACCCACTCTGAGTGGCACTGCCAGTGGCAGTTGATACTGGTTTTGGAGGGAGGCAGGAGGGAGTGTGGAGTGTTCAGGGTTGGGGCAGCAGCAGTGCCTGAAGACTGGGAGGCCTCCAGCAGCAGGCAGGCCCGGCGGGGCTGTCAGCAAGGGATGGGCACAGGAATTTCCGTTATACTGCAAGTGGGAGTGCGAGGCCTGAGGGCGGCTCTGCCAGCCAGGCTCTTGAAGGCTTCTTTGTACTGTTCGCAGGTCGAACCTGGGAAAAAGCCTTGAAAAAAGCCTTACGGTGGAAGGGATGATAGTGAAAAGTGGTTGTCGTCAGTGCCGACTTTTGAAATTTTTTTCAGAGCTCATTCTCCACAGCAATTGGAATTTTATTTGGTTAAAAAGCAGCTAATTAATCTGTTTAATCCTGATGTGGAAATGAACCACATCAAATTCCAGACCAAATTGCTTTCGCTTGTAGAATGTTTGCTTAACCTTTTGAGATGTATTTTATCATATTATGGACTATTAAAAGTTTATTTGTCTTTGGTATTCTAGTGTACATGGTGGCTTGGCTATTGTTCTAAAGTGCTCTTAGAAACATAATTGCTGTGAACCTAATTTTGTTTACAAATAAGAAAAGTCGCATTTACAAATTGATTGTAAAATGTTATAGGTGTAGTGTGACTTAATCACACAAGCAGTACCATATATGGTGCCATTCTTGAAAACTACTTTGCCATATGGTCCTGTTTATCTCAGATGAAATACTCCTTTCCCTCTCCCTTCTTAATTCACATTAAGCTGCCAGTTAATATTATTATCCATATTTAAAACATCAAGAAACAAAAGTTCAGAAAGGTCAAGTAACTTATCCACAATAGTAAGTAGCAAAACCAGAATTTGAACTCAAGACGATTACAGAGCCCCTGGTATTAAAAATTTCTTTGTATTTTGAAATAATTATAAATAACAGGAAATTAGAAAAAATATACAGGGAGATTCCCATGTATCTTTGACCCAGTTTTACTTAATGGTAACATCTTGCGTAACTATAGTCCAGTATCAAAATCAGGAAGTAACATTGGCATTATCCACAGAGCCTATTCACATTTCACCTGCTTTCCATGCACTCTTGTGTGTGCACGTGTGCAGGTTTGTATAGTTGCTACCACAGTCAAGAACTGTCTTACCATCAACAGGCGATATCCCGTGAAAGCCACTCTCCTGTTCACCCACCATTCCTAACCTTCAGCAACCTCTGAACTGTTCTCAGTCTCTGTGACTTTGTTGCTTAAAGAATAACATATAAGTGAAATCTTATATAATTTTTTGAGATTGGCTTTTTTTCCTCTGGGTATAATTTGAGATCCATCCAAGTTGTGTGTACCCATAGTTACTTTTTATTGCTAAGTAGTATTCCATGATATGGATGAATCCGAATTCACTTGTTGATGGACATTTGGTTCTAGTTTTTTTCAATTATAAATCCAACTACCAAGAACATGTGTACAGGTTTTCATTTACACATTTCTCTGGGATAAATGCCCAAGAGTACAGTGCTGTGTTGTATTATAATTGCATATTTAATTTTATAAGAAACTGCCAAACTTTTCCCATGTAGCTGTGCCATTCTGCATCCCTGCCAGCAGGGTGAGTGACTCAGACCCGCCTCATCCATGTCCACATTCAGGTCCATCACTGAGCAGCTCCGTGTTCCGGTCCATCACTGAGCAGCAGCTTCGCCTCCCCCTCCGTTTTGCCTATCAGTGTCTAATTGCTCCAGTGTCATTCGTTGGAAAGGCTTTGTTAAAAGTCATTTGTTAAAAATCACAGATAAAATAGATTTATCTGTGTCTATTTCTGAGTCCTCTGTTTCTGTTCCATTAATCTGTGGACAGCAACGGGTGTGACTGCTAGACAGTGCTACACACTACACAACGTATGCCTCCATCCAGCTCCTTTGAATGGGGCTTCCTGTTCATAGTCCTTTGCCTGGAGTTAGGCTGAAGTTTGGCTGTGCTCCCTGGGCCTTGTTTGTTGTGGATTTGGTCCCCCACCTGGCTGGGAGGATCTGCCCCTTGTGCCCCCTAGGGCTTGACTTTGCATCCCCACAGGTTTCTTCTCCATGGCTTTGTTCTTCTGTAAGGTCACACTGTACTAAGTGTGGCCCTTGTTGTGGTTCATGTCAGCATCTTCTAGGGTTTAGACCCCAACTCTAAGAAGTCCTATTAAATCTTATGGAAGAGCAACTAAAAATTAAAGACACTGAAAACTGCCTTCTGCATAAACGCTCCTTTCAGAGTTGTCATGGAACAGAGAAATGAACAGACCAACTATAAATCAGAAATGTCAGTTTGATGGGCTAGGGAAGCATGATCCAATAGTGGAGCAAGATTAATAGAAAAATCTATATAACTCTGTACTTTAGATTATGTTCATTGTCTATACAGATCAAAATTAACGTTTTATAATGTTAGCTTTTAAGGTTTTTAATGAGGTTTATAAAATATAGAAGCCAATAATAGTAAACTTACTAAACATTTATATTGGCTCTATTATAAATCCAGAACAATGGAAGGAATCCCTATTTTCACCTTTGGATTTTGGTGTTTGTCCCAACTTACTGTGGAAAAGATTGTTGGCAACTTACAAATGTGCATGCTGCATATTGGGCGAAAATAAATGAAAAAGAGTGAAAAAGTGATGAAAAGAAAATAAGGTCACTAAAATAACAGGGAGTCAGGCGTGATTTTGACTTTCACTGTTAGAAAGCTCTTCAAATAAGTCTCACTCTTGTTTCGGTCAATGATTATTCTTGGTACAATATTTCTATAATTGTGCTCATTTTTAACTGTTACGTAGAACTCATTAGAAACAGGATCGAATGGCACTGGTGGTGTTTTGCTTTCACGTCTACATTTGGGCATTGCTGGGGTAGAATTGAACTAAATGATCGCTTTTCCAATCCTGTTATTTTCCAGTGTGGTTTGGAAAGAAAATCTCTACATATGAAGTCAGGAAAGCACAAGGAAGCCTTCTGGTTAACAAATTTAGTGAGTTTCAGATTTTCCTCTCGTGGAGAGTCCTGGAAAATCACTTCAGAGAAGTTATGGGTCTCTTATAGAAGAAACTGCTTTGCATGCATATAGGACTTAGTGCATTTTGCAGGCTCCCATGGATTCTTGCCCAATGTCTAATGGCTGAACTCAAAACCTATTGATTACTGTATCAAGAATTGGAAACAAAGTCATCTGTGTAGATTTCTCCCAGACTTGGAGCTGAAGTTCATTGGATATGTGCATGTGTTTACGGAAGGCTCAGAGTTTCAGAAGACTATTGGGTACTCGTTATGGCAGGGATCACTTGTAGTGTAGTTCTCATAATAGTGTTACTGAGGTGTGATTCACCAACCTCACAACTCACCTATTTAAAGTGTACAGTTCAGTGGCTCAGCATATTCACAATGGTGCAGCTGTCACTGCAACTAGTTTTGGAACAGTTTTATCACTTGAAAAACCCTTTACTTATTAACAGTTATCCCTGAACCCCCCATGTCCCCAACCCCAGGCAACCACTGATCTACTACTCTCCAACCCTGTGGAGTTGCTTTTTCTGGAAATTTCCTAAAAATGGAATCATATAGTATGTGGTCTTTTGTGATTGGCTTTTTTCATTTAGCATAATTTTTAAGATTCATTTTATAAGCATGTATCAGGACTTTATTTTCATTGCCAGATAATATTTCATTGTATAGACATACCACATTTTATTAATTCATTCATCGACTGACGGACAATTGAATTATTTCCCGTTTTTAGCTGTTTTTGCTGCTAGAAGCGTCTGTGTACAAGTTTTTGTGTGGACATACGTTTTTATTCCTCTTGGGTATATAACTAGGAGTAGAATTACTGGGTCGTATTGGTAACTGTCTATATATCTTTTTGAGGAACTTCCAGAGTATTTTCTAAAGTGGTCACACCATTTTACATTCCCACTGACTGTGTATGAGCTTTTTCAGTTTTCTTCATGTTTTTACCAATGCTTGGTCATCTGTTTTTGGGGGTCTATAATGCCATCTTTTTTTTCTTTCTTTTCATTATTAGCCTTTGTTCCTTCAGGGGATTGTTGTTATATGCTAAAGGAAGTAGGATATGGTTACCTATGCTATGACCATGAGCTGTGATGAAGATTTGTGCTACTTTTTTTCTGAACTTGCCCCAAAATCACATCATTGAGCAAAACACAATGTACTACAAAAAATAATTCAGTTTAGAAGTTCAAATTTGATTTTTTTTATATACTCTTAAGATATATAGGACACACATGGGAATGCATAAAAGTATATATATTTATAAATATATAGTTAAAGAACAAGTATGAAGCACACACTTATGTAACACACATACATTGTAAAACAGAAATGTCCAGCTCTGGGTGACAGTAATGAAGATGTAGCCATTGACCGTTTGGGGTAACCGCCTCTCTTGTTTTCTTTGTAGTTTTGCTGCACGAATGTAAGCACGGGCACACGTGCACAAGGTCACACACACAACGAGACGTAGCTTGTTTTGTCTGCTTTTAAACTTTGTGTAAATGAAACCATACTGTATGCTTCTTTTCTGATTTTTGCTAATCATTAGTCTATGAGTTTCTAAGAGATCATGTGTAGCTGTTCATTCATGTTTCTGCTACCACATTGTTCTGTGTTCCGCTTTCTTGTTTCCAGACTCCTCTCTTAATGAACATGGGAACATGCTTGTAGGTCATTCATCCAAGTCTGTAGGAGTTCCTCTGGAATATTTACCGAGGAATAGAATTGCCTTAGCTAGAAAATACCAGACTCACTTTCACATGCAGTAACGCTTTCTCTCACAGCCTTACAAACCTTAAATGTTTTCAGCCTTTAAACATTTTGCCAATCTGGTGGGTGGTTCTGTAATGATATTTCATCGTAGTTTTAATTTCATTTCTTTCATTTCATTTCATTTCTTTCATTTCTTTTCTTTCATTTCTTTATTTCTTTTAAAATTTCACCCAGCACATTCTACAGTTATAATTTTTTTTATTTTCTCAAAGAAAAATGGGCATTGGGTTACCTGAAAATCATATCTGTGCTACTGAAAAATCGTTGAGGTGGTATATTCTTTAGATTATTATAACTGAGAACTAGATCACTTAGATCAGCCATTTGCAGCTGGTTTGCTGCAGCACACTGGTGTGCCACACGAATTTTTAAAATATGGAATACCTGACAATTAAGTCAGGTCACTGACCTCTTCTCCCTTAGACTGTCAAATAAAAAAATGACAACAGCCAACACAATAGCTGTCCAGAGTGAATGAGTGAAAATTATACTTACTATTAAAAAAAGATTTTACTTATTTAATTTTTAGAGAGATGGGCAGGAAGGGAGAAAGACAGGGAGAGGAACATCGATGTGCGAGGGAAACATCACTAGGTTGCCTCTCGCATGTGCCCTGAACTGGGACTGAACCCGCATCCCAGGCATATGCCCTGACCTGGAATCGAACCTGTGACCTTTCAGTTTGCAGTGTGAAGCCCAACCAACTGAGCCACACCAGTCAGGGCTGTACCTATTTTTTTGGTCACATCTGCAAAAAAAATATGTTTTTTCGTGTGCTGCAAAATTTTAATAATTGGTTTATATGTGCCATGAGTTGAGGATGGTAGATGAATAATGCCCTTAGGTTTTTTTTTTAATCCAATGATTTTTCTCTTGCCACGTGCACTTTTGTAGAATAAAGTTAAAAACTTACAGAATTTCTTATTTAGATTAGCAATCAGATGTCTTTTACCTAACATACAGGCAATAGAAGCAATAAGTCTATGGTTTGCCAATATTGATTCTAAGCCCATTTTATGTATACTGTCATTTGTTTGTTCTGAATCAAGTACTTACACTTCAGAGGAATTCATGGCATCTAGTTTAAAGGAGTCTAGATATTAGGAAGTAATACCCCTTTCTGCACGTATGCACATGTGTCTGTGTGTATGTGTGTACGTGTGTTGGGGGGGGAAGTGCTGAGAGATGTGGTATTTTAATCATCTTGTTTTGTGCTAGAGGAAGAAAGTTATTGTTTCTGAAGAAAACTAATTTTTTTACAAAACTTAACAGTAACCTAAAAGCAAATCTTGCTTAATTTAATGAGAGAAAGTATGACTGACTGTCACTTCAGATGTGAGGGGAAAGGTTACCAGTAGAGTTTTCTTGGTATGAAATTTAAAAAATGAATTTATGAATACTCAGTATGTGGCACCTAAAGGAGTAAAGTATTATTTTAGTATACTCTATTTGGAGACTTAGCTAGTTCTGTTTTTTTTCCCCTCTAAAAAGTAGCTGTAGGCAATGTGTTATCCTGTTGGGTGGTTGCATAGTACTTTAGGAGAGAAAAATTAAGGAATTACTGCCTTTACTTTCAGTTCTTGAATATAGATAAATTTAAGGTTGTTATTTTAAGGGGCAGTATCTTCTGTCTCATCACATCAGGTAACATATTTTGCCATGTATAATGTGCACGTTTTTGCCCAAATTTTTGTGGGAAAAATAAGATGCACATTATACATGGGCATAATGAATACACGCCATGGGCATAGCAATTAGCATTCCCTGTGTATAATGCGCACAAAACCAGGGGTGCACATTATACACGGCAAAATACAGTATTTTATTATGGCTTTTAGTTAGTAGCATAGTTATATGCCATGTCTTACTCGTGACCTTATATATTTTTCAAGATATCCCAGGAATATTTGCATTCTTATGGCTACAAGAAGAGCTTACCCAAAAGTGAATTCTGTGTTTCAGTAAATTTTGGGGGGTTGGAGGGGGGTTTCAGGGAGAAGTGAAGCACACAGTTTTTCTCATTGATACTGGAGATTTAAATAGGACTGTTGAATTGCTTTACATTTTGCTTCGTTTTTATAATTGAATATGTTTTAGGCCAAATTACAATTTATTTCTCTGTGTATACAATTGCAGTATCTTATAAACTTATATTAGATTGAATTTTCATACAGATTGGAAATGAGCCTTTGTTTTAAACTATACTAAATTTCAGTTCTGTAGTTGTGTAAAATATAAATTGTCTCATAAAGATGTCTACATTATAAAACAATGTTTATAAGTGATAGGTACAAAGAAGAGGAACTGCCAGAAATTTTTTCACTGACATGACATGGGTGTTCACTGTCTGGAATTTTACTATAATTGTCATGAATCACATTAGGTTAAGAAATCCAGGAATATTTCAACATATATTCTGTGCTAGAAAATAACTTAGTTATCAGGAGAGATTGTTCCAATCTATTCTTTTAAGATGGGCTTATTTTTATTCTTTGGAGGGTATTTCAGTTTCCTAGGTGAATGACAGAGTACTGTGGGAGTTTGAGACTGGGTGCCTGAAGAAGTCTTCTTTATACACAAAGGGCCTGAAGTGCTCTGATTTATAGCAATGCACTGACACTTTAGGGAACCGTATTTAATTCATTTCAGCCAACTAAGATATACCGCACTTTGCCAGGGGCAGGGGATACTAGGCACACTTCAGAATGTTCAAGTTGAAACCAGAGATTGAACTGCACATTTTAGAGTAAGAATTGATACAACGCTTATTTCAGATTTTTCATCCCAGATTTATTAGTCTAGGTGAGGGTGCGTGTCAGCATTGACTTTGGCGGGCACAGGTCAGCATTTCAAAGCTGTCCATTTCATTCTGAATTAGGAGGATTGTCATCTTATAGCCGAGCTTTTGTGAGTCTTCACCTTTTTCCAGTATATTTTGGATTGTTTTGATCACTGCTATATTTTAGTGCTTCAGCTAATAACTTGTCACAGCAGGCCCTCTGCATTTTTGTTGAATGACTTCATAAAGTGAATGAATGAATGATTGTTAGCCCGTCCTTGATTGTTTGAGAGCATATAAGGTGTATTGAATTGTTTGATCTCTCCCCGTTGAAATGGTTCCTGTGATCACAGTGAGAAGTAATTCACCTGGAGGACGCATGTGCTCTTGTCATGGGCTGCTTGTTCCAGACATTCTGGAATCCAGGTCCATAGTTCTCCTGTGTTGATCTCTCCCCGTTGAAATGGTTCCTGTGATCACAGCGAGAAGTAATTCACCTGGAGGACTCATGTGCTCTTGTCATGGGCTGCTTGTTCCAGACATTCTGGAATCCAGGTCCATAGGTCTCCTGTGTTGATCTCTCCCCGTTGAAATGGTTCCTGTGATTACAGCGAAAAGTAATTCACCTGGAGAACGCATGCACTCTTGTCATGGGCTGCTTTTTCCAGACATTCTGGAATCCAGGTCCATAGGTCTCCTGTGTTCATTTTCCTTTAAGGATGATTATGACTACCTAAGGTAATGGCTAAAGAATCGGAACCTGGTGGAACTCTCGGTCGTCCAAGCAGTCATTTTTTATATACCCATTCAAACAGTGTAGAGTGGGAGGGCCAGTTATCTCTGTTCCTCTTCAGGTCTTTCCCAGAGAAGATAATAAAAAAAATGAAGATGTTGGTGTCATTCACTTTTCAACAAAAGGAGTACATTTAGGTAGTGATGGAGAGTGTCCTGTGTGCCATTTGCATGGTCTCATTGTAATTATTCAAATATCCCTGCAAGTTTGGAATAGTGAGTGATTAGCCCATTTTTATAGATCAGGAACCTAAGACTCTCAAATGTCACGTTACTTGTACCTTAGAATATATACTCCCCGAAAGCTGCAGATGTGTCTGTCTTGCTCACCACGGTGTTTTCATCATGTAGTGCAGTGCCTGGCACACATGGGTGCATACTGATGGGCTTTACTCCGGCCTGAGATCTGGGATTGCATATAGTTTTCCCCTGTTTCACAGCCTGTGCGTTCTTTTCACTGTGGTTCCTTTAAGCTTTCTGAGAGATCCCTTTGACTTACACTTTTCTGAAAGAGTGGTTGCATTCTAGTGGCATGCCTATCTCTCCTTTCTCACCAGGGACGGGACTTGGCCTGCCGCCTGTTTTAATGCTGTGGCCTAGGCCTTCTCTCTGCACAGGCTGTGCTTATCGGCTGCTCATAGAGTTATATATTTTTTCAAATTATGTTTTCAAATTGTATAGTCAGCGAAAATAACTAGAAAGAAGTGTACCCGGTGAACTGGTCATTAATAAACATGTGGCTACGTGCCAGCAGGATTTGCTCCTGTGAGCCCGGTGGCTTCGTACAACAGCCCCCTCTCCTGTTCTTCTGATCTTACACAAGGACTCTACCAGATTAGCTCTTTTCTCTTACTCTTTGATTCCTGCTATTTTGAAGTTGTGGAAACCGTGAAAGGTGTTGATGTTTCCCTACCGTTCCATGCACCTTTGCCCGCCGTGACGTGGTGGAGTGGAGCACCATGCCGGTGGAGTGCTGGAGGTGGAGCTGACTGTCAGTTTTTCAGACATTCTGTGGGCTGGATTTTAAACAGCCATTTTTAAACATGAAACGTACAAGCTTGCGATTTAAATTTTATTTAATAACAAAGCTAATAATAAATACTTAAAACTCCACTTCCTGGTTGTTTTACTACATGTTGCTATTTATGCTCTTTAGGGTTTTTTTTTTTAAAGGTCTGTTTATCTATTATATATGGTGGGAATGCTGTTTAGCCTTGTGTTGCTGCACATATCTTTCCAAGTCCATGTTCAGCGATACCATGTTGGGTTCATACTGGCCATGGTGGGAATATTTATACCAAGGAAACCTGCAAACACTACCGTCCAGGACATACCTACCCTCTTTTTTTTTTCCTGGAGAACCATTGATTGTTAAATATTTATAACCTCACACTTAGGGGGGATGCCTAGGTATGAGGAAGAGATTGATACTGCCATCTTTTGTGTTATTTGTTCGGTTATCTTTATAGTATTTAGTCCCAGTGAGTGAAAGAAGTAGCTAGGGTTAGGGAGACAGCAGTGAGGAAGGAAGGAAGGTTAGGCACAGAAACATGCTTTAGTCTGGAGGCACGCACAGAACAGACTCAGGTAATGGGTACGGGGCTGCACTGATTTGTTTACTAGTAGTGGAGACAATTTTTAGAAAATTTCCTTTTAAGAGGAGGGAGCTTTAAAAAACAATGATAAGCCAACACTTCTTTCTTAGCTAAAAGCCTTTTATAATAATCATTTAGTTTGTGTGTGTGTGTAAATGTTAATGCACTTAAGCAGTTTTAAAATAATTTCATAAGAAGTTTTTAGAGCTCAGAGAGTCAGTTTTGTTTTTGAGACAGACATTTGGTGCCTTTGCTCATTTTCAGTCACCTGGTGTTGGTAGTAGCAGTGGTGGTGTGTGTGCACAACTGATAATTTAGCCTTTCATGATATCGCAATATAATTTACTTACGTGTGGGCCTTGCAGTCAAACCGCTAAGCTGGATTGCTCAAGGATTTTCTTCCCTCTGCTCTACCTTGATGTGCAGATTTTGCTTATGCCAGTTAGTTTTCCTGAGTCACACCCCTGAAGGCATCACTGATGTTTGAGTTTCTTCACCAGCCAGCCTATGTTGGTGCTCAGAGTCATCTATGTCTGTTCCAAGGGTATGTTGAACACTTGAAGAACATGGATAGTGGCGTTGACGCTGCCAGAGGCGCACAGCAGCGCCCGAAGGGGTTACCTGAACAGGGCTCTGCAGTGTTTGTTGTGCTTCCACCACTGCATGTACGCTCCTGAGAGTAAGGCCTGCCTGTAGAACCGAGCCAGGGGGTGCATTCTGGGGCTGTGGGAGTGGCTGCTGTGTATAATCACAAAGTAGTTACTAAATATTAAAATAGACGTAGGGGACAAATGCTTCCAAAAGGATGTTTTTTAAGCAGGACAGTTTTGTTTACAACAGGGATTGGGTGATTTTGTTGGAACACAACATTGAAGAACAGTGGAGGTGAGTCACACATTTTTTGGCTACTTAGCTATAACAAATAATTAAAAACCTTTTCGTGGATAGGGCCATGCAGCCAGAATATAAATCTTCTCTAGGGACTTCCCTTTACGATACCCACTTTTTGATAAGAACAGGCTGGTGAACTTCACAGGTTCTCGTTAGGAAGTGACACTGGGTGACGAAAGCAGTGCCTGTGCCAGGCAGGTCTCTCCGGTCCACCACTCCCACTGAACGAGCTACCTCGACCCCCACTCCGAAAACCACTCTTCCCACTTAAGTGGCACTTTATGAAAATGTTCACATAGTATCTTCACATTTTATGCTTACCACAAAGAAAATTCATTGCTTAAACTTGAAAATGGTACTTTTAAAAATTAAAGGAAACTAAAAGCCACTCTGACTTAAATACATCGGTTTAAGCTGCCGCGGTGGGTTTCCATTCCACCACCGCCGCTTTAGAGAACCAACTGCATGTCACGGCATGCTGTGCGCCGCCCTCCAAGAACAATTCCTAATGTTCAAGTCTAAGTTTTCTGTTTAAATTTCAGCATCTTATTTAATTGATGCATTTCAAAACATTAGCCCAGTTCTTTTCTCCTCCCCCTACTGACTTTTATTAAAAATAGAAATGCAAGTCTGGTGGGGACAATTATTTCCTAATTCTGTAGATTCCTGCAGCGTTTCCATTCCAAGGAGCTGTCAGTACCTTCTCTGTCACTTCTGAGTTAAGTGTGGAATATTTAAGGTTGTGGACAAGTCATATATATGTCATCCCATCTCATCCTTCCCTCCTCTCCCCCCCCATACAAACCACAAGTGCCACGTAGAGTACAGGCCTTTCTTGAGACAGGACAGATACCCACACTTCACCTTTGTTGTGATAATGGTCGAGGTTGGGCAGGTGAGCAAGGTCGTGATTCATGGCTTACAAATGAACCAGTTTTTACCTGCCTGTTTTTGTGCCCAATCTCCATTCCAATGTGTGACTCCCAGAGTTGTTGGGGACAGAAGAAAGGATGTGATGATTTGTTTCACTCCTACTTGCTTGCAGGAGAACTTGAAGGAGGCAAGCAACAGGTGGATGGAGCTGGTTGGGCATGTTACACAGAAAGAAAGCTGTGTGTAGTTTTTACTCCTTTACTTGGTCTTCTCCCAGCTTCCTAGATAAACTGGCAGAAAGAGCTCAGATGAAACACATTTTGGGACTGTAACTTTCAGGTGATGAAACATGCCCTTCCCAGTTATTGACCTTAGCTAGTTTTGAGTTCAAACCCAGACAATAGAATTCCATTATGCAAATCTTTGAGCCACTTTAATAGCATCACTGCCTTGGCATTTCTCTCCTGTTAAAAGTATTCTCTGTTTACTGGAAGGTAAAACCTTTGTGTTCAGTTGGGGAAAGAAAGGGACTCCTTGGAGGCCTCTGCCGGTGGCTGTGTGGAGCTCTGTGGCTGAGAACGACACACAAAGGCCCTCTGTGCGGGGCTCTGCGGCCCCACAAAGCGGGTAAGCCGAGCTGTGCCCGGGAAGCCCACGGAAACGCAAAGCTGAAGCTCCAGTGTCCATTATTTCAAGATGCAGTTGCTCCTTTATTTAGAAAACAGAGTGACCCACCAGACAAGAACATAAACATTCCAGGCGATGAATGTACTTTAACAGCATGTGTTTCAGAAGCACAGAGTCATCTTCTCTGGAATTGTTCACGGCCATTTCATGTGAGTCTGACGTGGCAGTCACATCTCTTATTTAGTAGAAAACTCTGCTCGTGTTTGCTTTTGTCTTGTACCTGTGTCACATGTTGCTCCTCAAAATTGGGATGCCCGGCATTTTCACCCTCTGTTCTTCTGGTTAAGAATGGGATAGCTTTTTAAAAGCTCTCTTCGTATAGTAGCATGAGCAGGAACATAATACTGGTGGAGATGGCTTGGGGGAGGCGGAGAGGGAGGAACTGCATTCTTTTGGCATTCCTGAGAGGAATGTCAAAAAACAGCTGTATTAACTTTTCTGTGAAGGGGGCAACATCAGGGGAAGTACAGAGGCCTCTCTACTGACATGTAAAATTCCAGCTCTTTACAGCCAAGCACAAACGGCTTGGCATAGCTGTTCCTGCAGTCAGCGTGCATGTGTGTTAACGGCCGACAGAAAACAGCTGTATACATCACTAATAAAGGTACTTTGAAAATAAAATATCCAGTTGTTGGGTTTCCCCCTATAAACACCAGATGTGTACAGTGGTTTCACCCTGGGTCTGCCCTGTGTTTTAGCACCATTGCTCAGGGACATAAATGGAAGCCAGCGTTTGAGAGCTGGACATGTGGTGAAAGGAGATATGTTTGTAACAAAATAGGTATGTTGTGGTTGACTAGAAACATTTTAAGGTTTATTATTGTAAGAGAGCCATTGCTGCACAGCCGATCATTCCATTCCTCCTCCTTTGCCTCTTATGAAAAGAATACATTGTGTGCCTGCAAACAGATGCTGTACTATGAGGATTCAGACACCCAATGGTCTTAAGCATTTAGCAGCTTTGAGTGCTGTTCATAGGTAAATGGTCGATTAAGGGATTTACAATTTGTTATGTTCTCTAAAGCATCTCTGGAAATGGGCATTTTGTTGCCTATGGGACTTCCTGTACTTTGTGTATTTAACTCATGATCAGAAATTACCTAGATTTCAATTTCTGGATTTAAAAAAAGTGACCAAGGAAAGAATAGCTAAATTTAGAAGTAAGAATATCTAGAATTACCTAAATCCCAGTTTCTGTGTGTGTATGTGTGTGTATGAGAGACAAGTAAGGAATGTCTAATATTACAAATATGAGGGAAAATTCAAAGATCCTATCATTTTTGTCATTGTTCCAAAGCAATATGGAGCACCACTGCCTGGACCTGGGGAAGAAATGAAGTAGAACTGGTGTTTAAGAGGTGTCTCTATGGAAACACAGCAAAAACACATTTCCAAAAACTTGCCTGGGGAAGTCCCAGATTCCTTTAAACCTTACATGTCAACTAGCTTAATATAAATACAGGTTTAGACATATTGGTTTGATGTTTCAATATCTATTTTTATATGCATTTATATGCATTTGTATCATCCAGGTCTTCTGTTTTCCACTTGTTCTATCAAGTTATGCTTTTAAAATGTATCACAATTTAAATATTAAGGAGCCTGTTTTCTTTAATGCTTAAAAATTCTTCAATGAAAGATGAAAGCCTAGGAGTGGTTTGCTGAGGGTTTATTCTATTCTGAGTGATGTCAATTTTACTACAGCTGTATTTAATCTTACATCTTAATGCCTCTTATCCATATAATGTGGGCATTGAAATGGTTCTTTAATTTGTTGTGAGAAAATTCCAGTAAAATCATTTATAGAAAACTTATAAATTATTAACTTTTCCTAAGGAGTTTTCCTAGGGGAATTTTCCTTTCCCCCTTTCATAAGTCAGAGAGAAAGAAACTGGAATTGGTGTGTAGTGTTAGAAACACAGTAAAACAAAGGAGGGATATTATGAGACTTGTGCTCAGGGATAAATGGCCAGGGAATCTGTAGAATTCCCTTTTCTGTTTGTTGTGAGGTTATCTGTTTCTTCTTTCGGGTATCTCCCTGGTGGTGGTCCCCAGCCCTGTATCACAGTTTCTTTTATCACGTCTTAAACTTGCCTATAACTATTTTAAGTGAAAGCCCACGGGTTACCAAACTCCTTAACACAGACCTCTCTATTTAGGACACTGGAGGTAACAGTTCTGATGGGTTCTTCAGTTCTGATGGGCTCTTTGAGCTCATTGCTCCTAGAAGAAGACCTCACGTGTGAATTTTTGAGTCAGTGCGTGAATCACGTTGAAGATGTTTGAGGCCTCACCATGTCTTAGGAGGAGAAGGCCATTGCTGTGGCAGGAGTGCTGAAAGGGGAATAGTTAGGAGCTGCCAGCGAGACTCCCTCAGTGTTGATATAGCATGACTCAGGAATGTGTTATTTACAGGGAAAACTCCGAGTCCATCGGCGAACTGAGAACCCATTCATGGGTGCAGTCAAAGGTACCCATTGGGGGAGTGCGGGCACCCCCTCCGACTGGAGGAGGTGCGGCTGCTCGTGGGGGGGCTGCGAAAGCTGTGCCACCTTCATACCTCTGGGTGCTGAAGGACTCCCATTTTCCTTGTCCGAACGGTGAATTCCTCATTCTGCTTGTTTCGACCCAAGCATCTGAGCGTATTTGGGGAAGACTACTCTTGTTCTCTAGTGGGGAAATTCTTAAAGATCAGAAGTTTCTAAATCCTCAGCCTCATTGCAGAAGTGATATGGTTTCTGACTGCTTTGTTTGGTATTGCCTGGTGAGACCCCCACCTAGTTTAGTCTAATGAATTGAAGCCTGTTTCACACCATGAAGTATGACATGTAATTATTTTAGCCCAAAAGTCAGGAAAATCATCTATTTAAAACTTCCAAATCTGAAAGGCAGTCTCAACTTAAAATTCCTTGTAGTACATTTAAGCCAACGGAAGGGAAAATATAAACAATTTGTTAATTGCTGCAGCTGGTCTCTGGTATCTTTATGTTAATGTTTTGAATTGTTGGATTTGAAAGATTTTTAGAAAGAGCTTCTGGATTAATGTAGTCCTAGTCAAACCTCAATCTTGAGAAGCAGAGTCTGCCTCTTCAAAACAAACAGAAGCCTTATACAGATGGAGAGGGTGCCTGCAAAGGCATGGTGAAATTTCTATAAAATCATAGAGGAGAATGAAGACATGGCCTCACTCAGGTTGGGGTGAACAGCCTCTTACGGTTTGAATATGGTGTTTATCTAGCTGCTGTGGTAAATGAGGTGAAGTCTTTTGCATATCCAGTTAATTCCCAATTATTCATACATGCTTTGGCCAAATTGCTGATTATCTGATGGACTTTGGAGACCTTTCCTCCCGCACCCTCCCCACCCCCACTCGATTTGTTGTCCACCCAGTCCCCTGGTCGCCAGGCCTTCTCACAGGGGTTCCCAGCTGCTCTCTTCACTTTCATTTTTGGGTTCCTGTCAGGCCCCCGCTGCTTTGCTTTCTCTGCTGTGTTCTCAGTTCACCTGACCTTCCAAGGTCCTTGTCCCTTACTACTGTGGTTTCTCAGTCATCTCAGATTAGTGATGGAGAAACTCGTTCACTGTCAGGGAAAGACTCTGTGGAAGGTGATGTCGCTGCTGCTGGCTTCTCTTCCTGTCATCTTTGGGCTTTTGTTGAATGGAGTGGAGACTGGGCACAGAAAGGGCTTGCCCTAAAACACTTCCAGGCTGTTCTTGTGAATGATTTCAGGATTTCACAGTCCTAGGGGGAAGGTCTTACAGCTAAGCTTTTGAATAGTCTTTTCATCCTTTTTTGTTCTCAACTTGGACTTTCCTCCCCCCTTCCCGTTGCTGAGAGGCCATTGAAAGTACCTGTTTCTGAGGAAAGCTCAACTTTGGGGCGGAGTTGCAGAGGGAGCCATAGGAACAACCTTGAATGCTTCTTCATTTAGCAAATACCTAATTTATTGAGTTCTTTTTATATTTTGAGTAGTGTGAAAGATATAAAAAGAATTTGACCTAGATTCTTTCTTTAAAGAGGTTTAAGTAAATCTAGGAGACGCATCTACACAGAAAACCATAAATCTAAAGCCACTGCATAAACACGTGATTATCGTGATACGTGAGAAACTTGTAGAATGTATGCGAAGAGCCAGGGCTCTCCCAAGAGGTCATTGTTTCTCCTGGGGAGGGGCCAGGGTTGGTAGAGATGTAAAATTCTGCCCTAATATTCCTTGTCTGCACTGAGGGGAGGGAAGTGAAAACTCTTCTGTACCAAATAGTTTTATTTATACAGTTTTTTTAGTAAACCCATTTTTTGTTCCTTTTTTGAATATTAAATGTCTGCACAGAATATGAAGTCTCCCCATCAGTTGAGAGCTTAATATAGGTACTTAGGCCCTACTTGGCTGAAATTTTGGTTAACGGAACATGATCCTGTGTTCTATTCCTGAACCAATCCCATGCCAGGTTGGTTGAAAAGGCTTTTGATTAACCAATCATTTGAGATAAATCAGCCCTAGAACACACACACACACACTAGGTTTATAGAAGAGCCCTTTATTCCCTCACTTGTGCCTGGTGTGTATAATTTATTTGTGGTTCCTCTGAAGCATTTAGTATCTCAGACCAGATGAGATTAAACCTAGCAAATTTTAAGGAAGGGAAGCTAGCAGAGAGATTTAGTAACAAGGCTGAAAAACTACAAGTAGTGGACACTAAAATTCTGAGAATATGATGGTTTCCAGTGAGGTTTCCACTTGAAGTTTTGGTACTTTAAGAGGCTTGGCTTTGCATGGAATAACTCAACTTATTTTTTATATTCAAAAACTCTTTTTTAAAAAATTGCCATTAAATAAGAGACAAATAAAGATAATCTCTGAATTGGGTTAGAAAATTCAGTTCTTGCCTTAACTGCAGATTTCGTGCAGAGGATGCGAGGGGTGGCTAGTACTAGACAAGATTTTATAGCATCCCTTTATCAGGGGTGTCCAATCTTTTGGCGACTCTGGGCCATACTGGAAGAAGAAGAGTTGTCTTGTGCTGCACATTAAATATATTGTGACAAATAATCACAAAAAAAAATCTTGTAATGTTTTAAGTAAGTTTATGATTTTGTATTGGGCTGCATTCATAGCTATCCTGAGCCACATGCAGCCTGCAGGCCACAGGTTGGACACCCTGGGAGAGTTCTTCCTCTGGATGATGATGGTTAAGTGAGATCATGTGAGAGTGCTTTGCCTTTGGAAAGGGCTGTAGGAACCAGAAATCCAACTGAAACTACAGCTTGGAATTTATCAAAGTGAGGCTGATGTTACTTTTCTGAATGACCTGAATTTGCCTGTTAAATTATTCAGATTCCTGGGCCTAAGCCTAGGTCTACGGAATCAGAATCTCTGAGGACAAGGACCTGAGAACTGTTTTTAAGGCCTGTTTGCACTAGAAGTTGCAGATTGTGAAACTTTGCTTTTGGATATAGCAGAGGGGTATGAGTGCAGTGGTTCAGTCAGACCTGACCATAATGTTACTAAGTGAAGGGGTTCCAAAATGCACCTTTTGTCTTGGAAATGGGGGTGAAAACTCTGGTCTTGAAAGCTTACTGTGTGCTGTACTTAATTCACTCATATGATACAATTTTCCCAATAGTTCTGAGGAAAGTGCAATCTTTATCACTCCCATGTTTTTCCACAGGGGCAAATTGAGGTTTAGAAGGGCTAGGTAACTTGCCTCGGACCATACAACTAGTCACAAATGAGCTGAACTTGAACTTTGATCTGTCTGAGTCTGAAGCCCAGGCTCTTATCTTATCCTCTGTCCATTCTGGGTTGCCAGTTGTGGATGGTCATGGCCAGTAGGGGATGGGATTGGGTAAAGGGAGGCAGAGGCTAAGGCAATGGGCTGGTATAGCTAGAATGCTGACCCAAGGAAACCAGACAGACCGAAACCCCAGCCATATACAGCTTTGTGATTTTAAGGCCTAGGAGACGTTTGTAGGAAGCTGGCTGCATTGTCACCTGAAAGCCGATATATTGACTTTCTAAAGCCAGGTATGAAGAGAGAATCACAAGTTTTATTTAAAATTACCTATTAACTTTTCACAAGACTTTGCAAATCAATGTTCATATGTTTTTTGTTGATAGATGGTAAGGCACAGACTGGTAAGAGTTAATGGGCTTGTCTACAGTTTTGCAGGGGTCAAGGCTGCAGCTATGGAAACAACCTCAAAAATGGGAGGGAAAGAAAAACAACAAAGACTTGATGTGTGAAGACTCTATACGCTGGGATGTCCCTGCAATTTCACATTCTTGTCATTTTATTGTGTCCTGGAACTAAAAATAATGGGAAATAGTGATGGTGAAAGGGATCCAAATGCAAGGTATAATAGAGGTTCACAGATAAAGGAAAACTGGAAGAATCCTAAGGTAATTTGTGGGTAAAAAGCATGTGCCACATTCTGAAAACCTCAGGGTCTTTTACTTCCACATTGCTCTGTTCAGTTCCTTTCCCTCACACACTCAGTGGGTAAGCTCTAGTATTTTTTATTTTCGTATTTCTGCCTTGTGATTATTAAATAAGACTACAATAAGTTAGTGTTTGACCAGAAAATTGGTTTGTCTTTGGAATATGTGGTTTTGAAATGGTTTACTCTATATTTTGCTATTCTGTAGATATCATAAAGGAAAAATGGAGTCTCATAAGGGAAAAATGGTTGTGATATGGTTATGATCATAATAATAAAAATAATGATGATGATCAAGATAAATATAGGATTAAGGTGCAGAAATTGCTTTGAGGCAGTTAAAACATCTATGTTAATAGAAGACATTCATGTATACAGGGGAGAGGGTATGAACGGGGATTTCTGGGTTTTGTGCCATACCTTCCCTGTGAGCAACACGCATATGCTCCCTGACAGTATGTTTAGACAGGGGATTTTATTTCCTCTGCCTTAGTTTCCTCATCTGTCTGATGAGGGGAGTGACTAAATTACCTCTTGGGTTTAATATTTCATAGTTGCTAACCATAGTTTTGTGGTGACCCTAAGTGGCCGCATTCTGACCTAATGACTCATGGAAATATTTCTCTTCTTCCTGTTCTCTTCACACTGGCGTATTCTGATTGTTCTAGTTCCTTAGACTCAGTGGGGCCGCAGGCAAGGCAAACATGTTCTCTCTGAAGCCTGTAGAAGTAGGTGTGGACAGGCAGTGCTGTCTCTTGGTTCTAGTCATGCTTCTGCTGATCATCTGGCTGGATAGTGCTTTGCAAATGTGTGTCTCCTGGGTGTTTGGGAAAAATTTAGAATCCTGAACCTCGTGCAGACCTATTGAGGAGGAATCTCTGGAAGTGAGACTATGGCGTCTGTATTTTAACAAGCCTCTAAGCTGATCTTTGGGCTCACAGCAGTTTGAGAGCCTGAATGATTCATCTCTAAGTAAGGTATAACACATGGTTCCCTGAAGGCAGGGGTCATGGTGTGTGTGTGTGTGTGTGTGTGTGTGTGTGTGTGTGTGTGTGTGTGTAGATAAAACTCAGAAAAAGTTGTAACCATCTAGTTTATTCATTTATGAAACAAATATTTGCATGCCTTCGGTATACAAAGCTCTATGTTAGCTGCTGTGGGAATGGAGGCAGAACACACAGATCTCATCCACTAAGTAATGGGATATGAGGGTGTGGGAGAGGTCAAAGCAGGTTTATAGTTGGTGTGGGAATCTAGTTGTGCTATTAAGAGAAATAGCCACACAGGCAGAACAAGCAACGACTTTGGGAGGGAAAATGCCTGTATAAATAGGAACCTGTGCAGTGATGATAAAACATGCCTGATTTTTTGGAACAAGCTATACAGCTGGTACTAGTTTGGGGTTCATAGTATCTCATAGAATTGGGAGGGATCTTCTAGATCCTGTTTCAGTCTCTTCAGAAGCAGGAAAAACTGGGATCATTTGGAGGCTATGGTTAGGTCAGGGAGAAAAACTATAATAAGGGAAGCCATTATGTATAAAAATGACCTTTCTCTCAGACTTGAGAGGCACTGATTTTCTTAATAAAGATAATCTCTAATTGATTTTGAATCTCTACCATTATAAGTCCTAAAAATAAGATTTGAAATGATATAGGCATTGTAAGCAGATATATTCCTTTGATGTTTAGAAGATTAGCCTTTAGGGTATAAGTTTTGGTGGTCAGGTGTAGTGTTGGCATGCCTTCTTTAAAGACAGCCACTCAGTACCCCCTTCTTCCTTAGACTAAAGAAGAGGAGAGGTTTGAGGCCTCCAAGAGGGGAACAGTCTGCTGCTTATTTGTCGGCTGAGTTTCCT
Source organism: Macrotus californicus (assembly GCA_007922815.1). NCBI lineage: Eukaryota > Metazoa > Chordata > Mammalia > Chiroptera > Phyllostomidae > Macrotus > Macrotus californicus. Next base: position 88,654 of record VMDR010001754.1, read on the forward strand.
TGGGCAGCTTCGTAGCATTTTCCTCGACTGTTTAGTGGATTAAAGTTGCACACTACTGCCGTTACTTTGGCCTGAGAGCAATGCAGGGTCTTCGCTGGGTCTAGGGATTCTTCACCGTTTTTAATTTTTATTCTTTTTAATCCTCACCTGAGGATATGTTTATTGATTTGAAAGAGATGGAGAGAGATACACAGATACATCCATCAGTTACCTCCCATGTACGCCCAGACAGGGGACTGAACCTGCAACCTAGGTGTGTGCCCTGACCAGGAATCAAACCTGCAACCTTTGGGTGCACAGAGTGATGCTCCAACCAAATGAGCCAGCTACCCAGCCAGGGCTAAACCAGAAGTAGTTGTAAGTGTGTGTTCCCTTTCCTTCTCAACAGCAGTGACCTCAGCATTGAGTCTTTTTTTCCCTCATGTGTGACAGTGACTTCCGTTTGTCTCACCAGAGTCAGCAAGGTTGGTTGGGTGAAATCTTTTGCCAAGAGGACCAGAAGCAGCAAGCAAAGTCTGGGCTGAGTGGAGGAGAACAATTCCAGAAGCTGGTCTGGTCACGGGAAGGCTAGAGTCAGGAAGTGCGGTTCAGGCTGGAGGCTGGCTGGCCACAGTGTTCTTACACCGGCAGCTGAAGAGCAGGGGCTGAAGGTTGAGTCGGAGCCGCCGGCCGGAGGTCTGGGCAGCGCAGTGGGTATATGTGTTAGACGCCAGCAGGTGCTTCCTTAGGCGCAGAGCTTCCTGGGCTCTTCCTGTTCTGTGGGAACCAGTGATCAGACCTTACGGGACGTGGCCCACCCGCTACCCAGTGTGTGAACCCAGGCGGAGCCCTGGCAGCTGTGCTAGATTCACTTAGGCCAAGGCCTGTGCAAGACGAGTGGTCAGTGTCGGCGTGGGATTTGCTTTTGCAACAGTGCTGGTCAGCTGCAGCCAAATGCAAACTCGAAGAACCTTTTAAGGGCAGGGGATTCTAACAGGGAATCTTGAGACAGTTTCTTGGCTTTGAGAATATCATCCATATTTTTAATGCCAATGGAAGTAAAAGTGTAATGATATTTGGAGTAAATTTAAGTGTCCTTATAGTAGAATGTTTAATTTGCTGACAGGATATAACAGACTTCAGGTATGTGAATGAGGAATAGAGATCGAGTCTTATATTAGCTTAAAAAAGGGTTAAAAAAGGAACTCTTGAGTGTTACACTAAGCTTTCTGCTCCAAAACTCCACCCTTTTGCCACACTAACAGTAGAGAAATTACAGAAAGCTGATTGTGTTGTCTATTTGGCAAGTCAAAGCAAGATACAGCAAGCGAACAGATGAGTATCCTAGATTGCTTTCACTTTTTGTGACATGAAGATTTTGAATAAAAGAAATAAGAAGCCCTTCCTGGGTGGCTGCTCTCTGGAATTCGTGTGTTCAGATCCAGGTCATCCTTGTACTGTTTTGTGCTTTTTAAGAAGCAAGACTTTCTGATTAGTGAGTCAGAATTTCTGTCTGATAGCTTTTATGTTTGATAATTTTAAAACAATTTGTTATACAAAATTTAAATTTCTGATAAAATAGGAAATGAAAATTGCCTTCTTGCTCTTGATTTCATTTCCAGAGGTTTGTAATTACCATGCACTAAAACCTAGAATTTCTCCTTTACTTTACAAATATATTAAAAGACTCTGATTTTTATTTCTCTTTTGCTCTGTGTCATTAAAGCAATTTGCTTAATTACATATCCAGCATGGTTCTTACAGAGAGAGAACTTTGTTGGAATGTGTGTCCTTTTAACCCACTCTTGGTGGTGGTTGGAAACAGTTAAGCTGCTTACTGTCTCGCTGCCTATTTGCGTTACAAGAAAATGCAGTCTAGGGCTTGTCTTTGGGTGATAGTACATTTCCTTCCGTGGCGTTTCATGTTCTCATTTATCCAAGTTTTGCTACTCGTAGTGGTTTATCTGCCTGGTCTGTTATTGTTCTTGAATGATAGCCCTTTGAAGTATCACTGAATTAAGCTGCATCATAAAATTTTTAAAAACTGCAGGAGAGATGTATTTTCTTCCTTCCTCACTCAGTTTCCCTTCCACTTTGAAGATGCAAGGCCAGAAAGTCCCGTCATCGGATAGGCCTGGTAACTTTCCGATATTTCAACCAGTTCCACTGAGACTAGGGATTTCTTGTCATCACCCCCCACTTTCCCCGAAGTTTTGGTGTGGTGCTGTGCATTAATATCGCTAGCTGGCTTTTATCATTCTCACTATATGCTAGGTACATGGCTAGGTGCATAACCTTCTGATCCCCATAATTACTTTATGAGATAGCTGCTATTATTTAAAATACAAATGAAGAAATAGAACCATAGAAAGTATAAGTAATTCATCCAAAGTCATATAACAATGAATGAAATGGAGATTTGAATCCAGGTCTCAGCTGACCTCAAAGCCCTGACTTTTAATCTCTGCTCTGCTGTCTCTTGCATGGTCCTTTTATTTTTATATTCACCTCATATTTGTGAGCACTGACCTAGCCACATGTGTTTCTGTGTTAAGAAGACGGCAGCAAATGGAGCAGCCAGAATTGGGAGGAAACAGACAATAAAGAATTAAGCAAATTGGTGTATAATATCACCAGAGGTTGTAATAGCTATGAAGAAAATACTGGCTAAAAGGGATGCACAGAGTATGCTTTCTGGCAACACTTAACAAAAATACGAGATAGTTTTCTGATTATTAGTTCTGTTTAATAGCCTAGGATAGTATGAAGAAAGAATAAGAAAAAAATGAAACAGGCTTTAAAAACAAGTAAGTTAAGTCCAGGATCTATAAAGTTTCAAATCTTAATTGAAATGGTGATTTTACTGGCAAATGGCTAATTGTTTGCGTAAGTCATGGGGGAGTGTGACCAGCCAGAAGGTATATGGGAAGGAGGTGAAGCTTTCAATGTTGGGAGCACCAACCTTATCACTAAATTCCAGTACCACACTTTCAGGTAGAAGTTAGGAGGAATTTTTTTTGGAGCTTTCCTTTTCTGTAGGGAATACTGTTTTGAAAGTCTTTCACCATGAAGTGCTAATTAGCAGAAGTCTTCTCTTTTATCTCTTTTGATAATTATCACAAATGAATTTTTAAGACTCAGAAACAAAGAAACAAAGATTCAGAATTTAAATGTTAAGAATGAATGTTGTGACTATTGTGGAAATCGGTGTCCAAGTGCTAAAAAATGATCCGTACAGTTTTTTTTCAGGAGGGGAGACAAAAGCCATTACTGTTCGCCATTTTGAAGTTGTGCGTTTTAATCAATGATTATTGCCATGAACATGGACCTAGGCACAGAAAGGCCATCTCAGCTGCATTGTCCACTTGATTTGGTTCTTCTCTAGTAGGTTCTATCAAGTTGATATCATCTTTCATTTGTAAAAGGTTAGAGAAAGGATTTCCCATTTTTTGCTCTTACCAGGTAGACTGAAAAAAATATTCTGGCCCCTTTTTGACCTTGCATCTTCCTGTCGCCCATACCCATTGATTGGCCTGATAGCCTAGGAATTGATTAGAGACAAGCAATCCAGGTAGATGGGCAGAAACCTAAACCCTTGGAACACCTCACCTTTGAAAGATTATTTGTGCTGTAAACCAAATAATCTCTACTTTAGTTACTTGTATTCTTATTTTTGGAAAACCAGAGACATTAAATTCTTGTACAGAATGTGTGTATTTGCCCTATTTTCAGCTCTTTAATGATTGTGTTAGGTCTTTCACAGAGGTCTGTTTATTGAGATTTCTTTCAAAGGAAATGTTTTGATTTTAGAAATTAATGAACAAAACTCTGTTCCCTTCTGTTTGCAACATGTCATATTACCTTGTATCATTTTATTTAGAATATGTTTATCATGGTTACAGGAAAATTTAACTACTCTTGCCAGAAAACAGGCCAATGAATTCTGTTAACTTTGTATTGGTAATTTAGTTCCTTACAAAGAAATATAATTTGTCTAAAGTATTCGCTGTTTTTTAGTTACAAAGAAATACTTTTATTGTAGTAATTTAATGTAGATTGTGCCCTTTTTTTTCCTCTTTCTCAACTATTCAATATAGTAAATATGTATTGAAATCTTGCTGAATTGCTAGCCCTTGGGAGCTATCACTCCTTTTGGAGACTAAGATTCAAAAAGACCAGGCAATACAAAGGAGAGCAAATATAATCGACCGAAAGGTGATTGTGGGTGATCCGCGCTTTTCAAGTGAGAAAGGCGAGAAAGAGGAAGATTCCAGGGAAAGGTGAAGCAAGGCTTTCAAAAGTTGGGGAAAGAATTTCCGTGGATTAAGCCTTACTAGAATTGCTTTCATCGCCCCCCTCCAACGATGGAACTTTTTCTCTCCATGCTCTGTCTACTATAGTTTTTAGTTTATGAAAACCGGAAAAAGCGAATAATTAGGTCATACACTGTCATCTGTTTCTTCTTGATGTCTAAATAGAATTTTGGATTACATATGCTTTTCTCCTCACCTCCATGAAAATATTTTGTCAAAACCCCACTTTGGGATTCGAACATTGCGGCGAAGTCCTTTTAAAACCATCTGAAAAGCTTCCTTTTTTTAGTTAAGAATTTAAAGATTTATACGTAGGACACAGTTATGAAACCACCCCCAGAAAACCACCCCAGCATCAGTGATGACTCCTTGGAAAGGCCTGACAATGTTCATAAACTTGACTGAGGGGGAAAGTGCTGTATCCCAGGCTCATGGTTGCTAGTTCCTTGGCACTAGGCTATTTTTATTCCTAGCTTACAAATCCTATTCAGCATAAGAAAATGAAGCAAAGGGGAGGAGAATGATGGGAATTCTCAGGCTTCTCAGCACCTCCTCTTGTCTTTGCTTTTGTCTTTAACAGGTAAGGTGGTGAGGAGAGGTTGAGGTGGGAGATTTTTCCCTCTCAGCCCATCTTTTCAACTCTGTCTTCTCTCACACTCTTTGTAAGCTGTAGTAGAAATAATACTTCTTCACTACAAGCAAGTCACTGTGACTTTAAAATGTCATCACAACCAGCATGGGTTAAATGGCCTGCCGCCTTTGTGACTTGAGTTTCAAAGTCAAAATTGTCTTGATAACATGATTTAATTTTTCTTTTTTATAGTAACTGGAAGTAGGAAACTATTATAAAGTCTTGTCTCTGTTATTGTTTAAGATCACGATGTACTTTTCAGTCCGTCTACATTGCTCCTAGATTTTTGCAAGCTTTGTTGTCGCGTAAACAACTTGACTTACCTCTGAGAGGTGTTACAAGTACAGTTGCTTCTCCAAATGTAGGGCAAGGAGTGGAAACGCTGGGGTGACTTTTTTCCATGTCTTCGTGAATGGGTCAGGTATAGGTACACTCATCTGTCTAAAAGTGTGAGTAGAACTTTCTTCTTTTTAAATGTCTAGTGCACATTTTAAAGCAGTATCTTAAAATTCTATTAAAAAATCCTATTTGTTTTGAAAAATAAATGGAATTGTTTTAGGGGAAAACATTACTTCTGCTTACTTATTGGGTAATCATAATCATGTATAACTGAACTACTTTATTAGCTATTGACTATTTAACCACCCTTAACCACCACAACAGACCAGCCAGAACGGTGAGCTCCATGAAAGTAGGAATATTGGATGTCTTGTTTGCCTGCATGTCACTCAGAGCAATTCCTGGCACTTGGATGCTCAGTAAATGTTAGAGGGATGATTACTTGAATATATGAATTACAGATTGGTTCTAGAGAATGTAAAATTATAGTAGTAATAATTTTGGACATCATTTTTTCAGTTATTTCTAAAACTTCAAATTTGATGAATTTAAGCCTAAAGGTGTATTGCCTCTCTACTTGTATTGTTATTAATTGGAATTCAGCCATAGGAATATATACTGAGTTATAATTCAAATCTCATTTCTATTTTAAGCAAAGTTTTGTAAGCACCATTAAGAAGTGGTACTATTGAAAGAATTGGAGATTGAGGGAAATGAGAGAAAATAAAGACTGTGGCACAAAACGAAAAAAAAAGAAGTGGTACTATTGCAACAAAGCAAGTTTTCCCTTGTTTGTATGTCCAGTGGTAATACTGAATTTAAGTTGGAAAGGTTTCAAGCCTGTGACTTCTGACCTTTGATTTAGAGTTCATATTGTTTCCTTAAAGTGTGGAGCTCTTACCACACCTCTTTCCTTCACGCCTCAGGTAGCTTACCTACCTGCAGCATCTTAGACTGCATTGTACAGTTTTGTACTCGTCTGTATCATTTTATCTTGTTCTCCCTTGTTTTATTCCTGCTAGGGTGTTTGCTCTGCTCCTGGATAAAGGGCCCTAGGGATGAACCATCTTAGTAGGAAGGGAAGCATTTTACATTTTATTTAATGATTGAGAGGCAGTGAACTTGTAAATTTTAATCATAGTAATGGGATACTTATAGTTCTTATTTGTAAGACTAATTTACTTTCTACCATGGTTCTTTTAGAGAGGAAAAATTGTAAAAAATTGTTCAAATAAAATATCACCATTTAAACACTCTTATTTTTCACTATGTGAAAAACAGAAGCCATTTTATCCCACCTCCAGCCTTCTTTCTGCTGGTGTCTCCTGTGACACCCTTCACTGGAAATTACCTGCTTTCCATTTTTAATTTTATCTGACAAAGCTGTTCCCACCTCAACAGGTGCTCACCATGGCAATGAGGCTTTCTATTCCATTTTGAAGTATGAATAGCACTTCTTAAATCTAATAATAAATGATAGTCTCAGAAAACCAGTGTTTTAAATAAATTTGATTATTTGCTTTGTTAAAATCATAGCATATGGTCATGTTTCTCATATTGTTTGGAATGGGGGAAATATCAAGGAATTCGTTTGTGATTTATTATTTTTAAAGAGCAGTAGCTAACATTTACTAGTTTCTTTTGTGTCTTGGCAGTATACTATTTTTATTCCTCTTGTACAGATGGGGAAATGGAAGCTCAGTTAAGATAGGTAAGCTGAGCACGTTCACAGAACTACAAGAGAGGGAGTGGCAGGGAGCGGGAATGCCAGCCGTGGCGGCATGACTTCAGATCTGCCGCGCTAGACCATTGCCCTGCCCCGCTGGAGCCTGGGTAGAACAGCTCCTCTCGTGAGCCCTGCCTACTCTGAGGGCAGTGACCCTTTATAAAGGTGCTTTATAAGGTGTGTGGCCCCACACAGGACGAAGTGAACAGAATGTAGGGTGATGGGTGTGATGGCAACTCAGAAACATCTTGGAATTCAGAGAGGAGGTGTCCTGTTACTGACTTTTAAATGATATAGTTTCAAATGTAATCTTCTTGGCGAAGGCTACAGATGGCTGAAAAGCTATGGGAGTTACCAGAGGGTGAGGTGGAAAGGCTTCGAAATGGTAGGGATCTGATGGCAGCATCTGTTCCACACAGCATTGGTCATGAAGTTGCTTTCCTTCTGCAGTCAATTTGTAACTTTTCTCACTGTAAATGTTAATGGGCTTTAATGGATAGATTAAACCATAATGGGTAAGCTTATTTAGTGCAACATCTGGTGGTGGGGGGTGATCATTACATATTCAAAAATAATTTGTGGCCTAATAACCATTATGTCTCTTGTTTAATGACGAAACATTGACCTTGAAACTACCTTTACATATAATCTCATTTCACTTACAAGATCACAAGTTTTAGAAGTAAATGAGACCATAGAATATAACCAGCCCTCCTTATTTTCCAGGTGAAGTGACAGGCTTAGAGAAGCCACGTAATTTCCCCAGGGTCACAGAGCGATGATGACGAGAGCCTGGGTCACCTTTTAGCCTCATCTCACTGAGATTTCGTCTGTGTGTTGTGTGTGCATGCATGAGTGCGTGTGTGGGTATTGTTTTTAATTTGTTCTTGTCTGCATTCTTAAACTTACCAAGTCACTCACTCTTGTGTCTCTTTGCTTGTATGTACTACTGTTGGTCTCAGCAAAGCGGTAGATTTTCAGGGCAGTGAGAGTGTCTTAGAAGAACTTAATGTGTATTAAACATTTCCATTGTGCGAGATAAATTTTACTCTTAATCGTGAACTTTAATGCCACAAGAACTGATATTGTTGCCATTGTTTTTATCATCATCCCCGTTCTAGACGTTGGAAGGCCTGAATTTCTCAGTTTAAGCAAACTATTCAAGTGGTGGATCTAGGTTTCAAATTCTTGTCTAACTTTCAAGTATTGGCTATTTGCAGCAAGGAAACGAGGTTACAACTCTCCTGTCAGCTCTCAACCAATCAGTGGTGGCTGATTGGAGTGCCCTGTGCAGGGGATCCAGAAACAGCCGCTGGACTCGGTGGGGCAGTTGTGCTGTTTAGTGATGTTTGCCATGGCTTATGAATGGAGGTAGAGGTGGTACATGTGGCATTTCTTTTTCCAGATCTACTGTTTCTCCTAACATAACAGTCTGCCTTTTAGTTTCACAGGATGGGAAACTGAATTTTAAGTTTACATGGAAAGATGGAGGTAGGGCTTGTGTGATCAGGTTCAGCAGCTGTTTTGTAAGTACTAGCCACAATTCAGTAATTTGCCTTTCTGCCTTTGGGTATACTGACATGTATTATTTAGGAAAGATGAATTCTGTAGATAACTTATCTCTTATTTTATCTTGATTATTGTGATCTCCAGTTATAGGGCACAATGACTTCTGACCTTGTCTTCAATGTGGTGATTTCCCCTATGAAGAGCCCGCAGCCTCCAGTGTACTTGCTTGAGTAACAGGGACAGAACTGCAGAACTAAGGAACTAGAAATTATTACCCATCACGGTTGGCTCTACCAAATGCAGTTAGTCCAGATTGGAAATAGCATCTTCAAAACTGATACCCAGAGAGTTATCTGAAAGAGTTCATTGTACAGAGTCTCAGTATTAAGAATGTAGTTTATCTGCAAATCAGTGGATGTCTTAAATGTGTGCTTGTGATTGTCTGTTTATCTCATTTCTATCCTGCTCACCTCCCTCCAAATCTCTAGTTTTGTGTTGTCTGTGTTAAATATTGGTCCCAGTTGCTCTCCTGCTGGTCTCTTCCTTTTTTAAAATCTGTTTTTCACTCGTAGTATCATTTTTTTCATGATATTTGGGTTGTTAGTCTCAAGTATATTAAAAGATATTGTAGAATATACTTCAAATACAATGGGATCATATTACTTTGTTTTTAGTAGATGGATTGTTTTGAATGGCTTTATTTTGGCTCGTAGCTCCTCATTAATTGCTGCTTCGTCGTAATCTTGCGCTTGGTGTTACTCCTGCTCCACATGCTTCATAGCACTTTGGTTGCTGGCTGGTGGAACCTCTACCACTCTCCACCACTGCTGGACGTTGTCTAGGATTTGAGCCACCTAGATGTTGTCTTGGATTTTGTCTGGGTTGCTAGGCCTGTTGTTTTTCTTCCTCCTTGTGCTGGCTTTCTTTGTTGGAAAGGAAGGTGTTTTTGGTGTCTAGAAATGTGCCTTTGGGAGGAAACTGTAAAAACTCAAGTTGTTACCACAAAAGGAAGATCAATAAAGTTTTTCAAAAGTTGTATTATCTTTGTGTATAATAACTGAGGTGCTCACACTGAAAGTTGAATGGGGAAAAGAGAATATGGTAATTACAGGTGAGCAGACAAGATTTATAAAATTGTATTAGCAGTTATGCTGTGGCAGAGTGGTACGCATTCATGCATTTGTTCTACCAGCGGCCAGTAGTGAGATGCTGCTGTTTGCCAGGCATTCCCGTAGATACTGAGAGCTACAGAAATGTAAATGCATGGTTTCTGTCTTAGACGAGGTGAACTGTCCTGCGATGTAAGGCACGAGCAGGATCTGTGTTACACAATTATGAATGAGATTGTATGTCACTGTTACAGACAGGTGATAGTCGCACATGGTAATCAGACTTATGTTTCTTTTGGAATATTGTTTTAGTGGGTGGGATGAGACTGAGAAGTTCCTACGGTGAAAGCGTAGCGCCCGTGAACAGCGTTCAGTCCCCACGAATTTTATGTAACCTGGGGCACGGTAGGGGTGACTGGGGTTGGAAGCACTGCAAAGCTGAACAGCTCATGTGACTCCTGTTTGTAGTTTTAAATGCATTTTCCCCAACACAAACACTGTCTGCTGTAGGTTTTGGAAAGTGATATTTGTGTAAATTCTGAATTTCTTTTTATATACAGAACATTTATTAACCTTCTGTAATATGGGAACAAATGGCTATATAAATAATTGACTTTAAAAGCAAATTATCACTTGTTTTATAGATGTTTTTATGAATTGGAAATCATTGTGATTTTTTTATCATTTGTTTGTTAAGTGGAATTTAAGAATGCTTTCATACACATTCCAAAAGCTTTTCCCCCTGTATTTGAATTATAACTTACTGCTTCTCATCAAAATTATACGTTGTACTGTTAAGTCTGTTGGTGAAAATACTCTGTTGAAAAGAATCTAATTGTGGCATAAATCATATGCCTAGCTTCAAATTTCTAAAAGTATTAGGAGCATTAAGGATTGATTTACAATTTGAAATTATGTTTCTATAAATATCTACTCATCTAGTTTAGCACTGAAGAGTCACATAAGAATTTAATTTCATAGATGAATCACAACTGACATTAACAAAATTTGTGCTTTTCTTGTTACCTTGGGTCTATAGATTTAATAAATTTAAATTATTCCTTTGGCCTCAACCCATGTGGGTAACCTGATTCTAATACCATGGTGAATGGTTACTGTGGCTACCATGTTGCTAAGAAACCTGTTATGTTATCAAGTTGCCTTGGTGAAGCAATGGCTCTCAGGCCATCTTAGCACTGCTGGGAGGTGCTTAATCAGAGCTACGAAGGACCTTTATAGTTTGTTTCTCAGGTTCTAACTAGTTTTTCATCAGGAAGGGAAGCCTGTGTCTATAAAAACTCACATAAAGCCCCTGTTATTTTAAATTAAATCATGACCTCTAATTATTTTTGTTAAAAAGTTGTGATCCAAGATACAGAGGATTAAGTTAGACCAATTTCTGTCTTGAGTGGCATGTGTTTCCTTTCCTATTTAATTTTGCGTTTTGTTTTTGTTTTCTTGTAGTGTTTCTTGGCAGTGCATTTACAGTGTGTGGAACAAGTGTTTGAATTGAGATTGTGAGAAGAAAGTGAAAGTATTTTAATCATTTGATATAAATTGCTCTTGCTCTGAAATGATGCAATACTCTATCTAGAAAACCAAATGCTGTTACATTGTGTAGCATTTTTTAGTGCACCAAGACTTGTTATTAGATTAAGGCCGGGACTTGCCTTTTGCTAGCTTTGCTATATGATTAAAGGTTCCATCTTGATAAGTTCAGCATCATTGTAGATTCTTAGAGCTCACGTTGCATGCTAATATATGAAATCATCTGAGAAGTTGTGTTGTAAACTGTTAATCAGTTTGGGTAACTTAGATTTTCTTCATACTATTTTCTTCTAACAGTCGCATTTTTGAAGTGCTTGTTTTTAGCAAATCATGTTTTGAGAAACCCTGTGCTTGACTGTTAGTCCAGATGGAGAATGCAGAAGGGTTCGTTCCCAGTTGACCCCAGTCTCTATAGCATAGCACCAGTAAAGTCACACGCTGGCCTGCGGAACTGGGTGAGCAGTTTAGGCACCCAGGAGTGGGCAGAAGCAGTTAAGAGCCGAGGTTTTGGAAGCAGACTGTCGGGGTTCACTGTTGGGTCTTCTGCCTCGAACTTACTGACCTTAAACGAGTTACATAATGTTCTAATCCTTAATTTCCTCAACAGTAAAAGAGGGATGATAATAGTTTCTACTTCAAAGACTTGTGAGGATAAAATGAGATTTTGGAAAATGCTTCGCATGATTTCTGGCACTAACTGTGAACCGTATAAATGTACATTGTTAATTATTATTATAGAGGATATTTTCAGGCGGCTGTGAGTTGTTTCCTCAAATGTCAAAGGTTTAGGTAGTCGGCACTTGACGAGGCCTCCCACATGAAATCTTTTAATTGCTGGGAAGAGTTTTTAGACTTAAAAGTTTTATTTTATTTTATGATTTTGCATTTTATAGTTTGTCCTTTTTTCTTTTTCCTTGAGTTTCACGTTGGGCATTCTAGGTGTTGACGCTAACTCTTGGTCTCTGGGGCCTCAGTTTTCTCATCTGAGCAATGGAGGGGAGTTGGGTGGCCTTTGGTTGGTGCGTCAGGCCAGGCCCCACTCTGCGGTCCGAGCTCAGTGAGTTCTCGGAGAGAGGCTCCTTTGTGAACAGAAGAATGGGGCCAGAGTTCAAGGAGCCTCTAAGTCCGATAAAATCCCAATGGGCCCCACAAATGATAAGCATCTATCTCACTTTTCTCTTTTTCCTGTTCTAAAAAAGGCAGCATGAGCTCTCAGAGGCAGTAAGTGGACACTCTTTATATGTTTGGATTAAATATATGCTTTAAAGCCACCACTCTCCTTTCTAAAAACAAGTCTCTATAAATTTTGGGACAACTTCAGACTTACAGAGTTGTTCCAAGTACAGTACAAAATATAGGGCTTGTTGGCTAAAATCAACTTATGTTTGGAAAGTAATTTGACTAATACAAAGAACTTTGTATTTGGACAGTACAAAGAACCTCTGGAGCGTAAATTGATCTCCTGATGCTCATCAACCCAGAACACTTTCATTTTATTTCCTTACAAATAAGGACATTTTTCTGCATACCACAATATAACCATCAAAATTAGGATAGTCATACGAGAGGGATCCAGAAAACCCTGGCATTATCTCCTGGAGGGCAAGCCCCTTGTAGATCAGGCTTCTCCCTTCTGGGTGAGTGTTCTAGGAACCTCTGTATCAGTGCACCAGCTGGCATTGTTGTGAGAGGCTGCATTTGTCTTCAGTGAATTTTTCTGAAGACTCTTTCAGTGCCTTTGCCCATTTCATGGTGGGTAATTTATGAGCTCACCTGCCCACAATGTGCTCAGTGTTCAGCAGTTTGTGAGCAAAAATGGCATGACCCTGTGCCCCACCCTCCTTATTCACTGGATCTTGCCCCAAGGGACTTTGTTTCCCCTGATTTAAAAAAAAAAAAAGTCCTCAAAGGAAAACGTTTTGCTGATGCAGAAGAGGTGAAACAAAAAATGGCAGAAGCACTGAAAGGCATCAAAATCGATGAGTTCAAAACCTGTTTTGAGCTGTGGGAAAATGTCTCAGTAGGTGTATTGCATCAAATGGACAGCACTTTGAAGGTGACTGAAGTTTCAACATGTAAGAATAGATACATAATATTGTAATAAATTCTGAGTTTTTTGCCCCCCTCCCCCGTATGTGTATATGTTTCTACCATGTGATTCTCAGGCCCCACTCATGCTTCACCAATGGTCCCCAATAAAGTTCTTTATAACGGACAGATTCAGTTCAGAACCACATGTGGCCGTTAGTTGGTACCTGTTTCATTTTGAGACTGGGACAGTTACACAATCTTAGAATTCTGTGACTTTGACACTTTAGAAGATTACGTGCTGGATTATTTTGGAGAACGTCCTTCTATTTGGGCTTGTTGATATGTCGTCATAGTCAGATTATCCGTCTTTAGCAGAAACATCACAGAAGTGATGTTATATTCTGTAGGTGGTTTTGATTTTGATTTGTCCCACTACTGATGATGTCACTGTTTGACTACCTGATTAAGGTGGTCTTTGCCAGTCTTCTCCGTTATAGACTTTCTCATTTTCCTTTGTAATTAATAAGCATTTTGTACCAAGTTACTTTGAAGTAATGTAAATAAATCAGTATCAAAATGTCTATTTATTTATACATACTAGTACAGACTCATGGTTTTGTTTTAATTCAGTGGGTTATAATCCATTATCAACATTATTTATTTTTATGGTTAAAATAAAGTCTTTCCAAGCCATCTCACTTGCCATTTTAACATGTCCCCATCTTTCTTTGAGCATTTCCATTCTGATACAAAAAGATGTTCCAGACTCATCTTGAAATTTTCTTGCCTAGTCCTGAATTAACCATTTCCTTAGGAGATCCTTTTTTCTTTTTCTTTTTTTTTGGTAGACAATGATCTTCAGAAGCCAAGAACTCTGTCTGTTACTGTTGGGTAGGAACTTGTTCAGGACTCTCGGCTAACAGAGCTGGAGAGTATTTGAATGTATATATGTACGCACTCACATAGATATACATATGCCCCCAAAACCAACACAAACACATGTCATATTTATTTCTATATCTTACTATATATATTGTTGGTAAAACTTCCTCCTGTGACAGTGAGACATTTGGCTCCCTGTATGAGTAACCAGCCTTGCAGTGTGACTCACCTGCCTCGCCCCTTGGGCTCTGATAGCACACGCCGGGCTGCCTCTCTGCACGGGCACCCTCCTTGCCCTCCTGTTGCCCACCTGCCACTGTGAATGACGTCATCTTCAGCCAGAGTGGTCTCTGGGTCCCCATGCCAGGCCTGGTCTTGCTGCGCAGCCTGTACACATGGACGTCCTCTCACCCACTCCAGCTGTCACTGCCCATGTCCGCTGGCCCCCTGACCCTGGGTTGCCCACTTTGAGGCTGGAGAACAGGAAGAGGAAGAAGCGTGCGAAGAGCTGTTTTCATGTTTTTAACATGCCAAGTGAAGGGGTTGTTGCTGTTAGGAATATTTTATTTTTGACACAGTTATACTAATCTTTCCCAGGAAAAAGTTACATACATCATTTCTTGTCATTGGAGTCAGAGTTTAAAGAAGTGAACCCAGTGGAATATGTGCCCTCAGTTCATTTTACTTTAAAACATAAAACTGTACCTGGAAACTGGGTAAAAATGGTCCTGCAGTTTGGAGAGAGGAGAGAGGAACAATTGAGGAAGTGAATATTTTTTTCAAAAGTGTACCGAAGTACCTTTGCCTTCGTTCAGTTTTTATGGAAGGGCTATCTTTGTGGCGGTTGCCAACATAATTGCTGCCATGTGCCTACGTGGGCAGAAAGTTAGACTTTGAACAGCACTTGTTAGCTAAAACCAGCTTCTTAGTGGGTTTATTTGAACAATGCTTATGATCTTATCCCGCTGTGGACATGCAGGCCAGCCATGCCATCTGAGCTCCCTGCTCCCGCCAGGTTCTCGGAGGGCTCCTACAGTGAAGTTCTCTTAGCACTTCTGTTGGAAACCTATGGCAGGGTTTGAGTTCTGGCCCAGTGCCCCTCTCAAGAAAGCTCCAGACCCAGCGGCGAAAGCACAGGGTAGATTCAGTTTTTCCACCCAGATTCTGGCTGCTCTCCAGGCCCTTATTGTCTGTGAGGTTTCTTCTAGTTTCTTTTTCTCTTTAAAGAACAATGTAACACTACTATTACTTGGACATATTAGGGATGTGGGCCGTGTGTGCATGTAATGAGGTGTGAGGGGTGCTTTTAGTTAGCTCCTTAGTGGTGCTCTTCTGCCAGTGGTTTTCTCGTGAGTGTGACCTCATGAGAAGTGGTGTCTGTACTGTAAGGTGCGTCTACCCTTCTAGAGGGTTTCCCTGTCATGGGTGTTTTCTTTCCTTGCGGTGGTCTGAGTAAGACAAGGGGACTCTTCTGCTAGGTCTTCAGACACTTTTCTACAGTATTGCTGGCACATCTCATGGCACACATAAACTAATTGTTAAAATTCTGTGGCACACCAAAAAATATATTTTTGTTGATCTGACAGAAAAATTAGGTATAATTTTGGTTCATTTACCCCAGGCGGGTATTGTGTTGGCTGTTGTCATTTTTTCATTTGACAGTCTAAGGGAGAAGAGTCAGGTATGACATGTTTTAAAAATTCTTGGTGGCAAAATCGTTGATCTAAAGTCATCCTTATCAGTTGTCACCCTCTAGCCTGTGGAGTATTACAAAATGGCAGCCTTAACGGATATCAGGATCCCCTCCATGTCTTCACGGTAGGGTTGCAAGATTTAGCAAATAAAAATACAAGATGCTCAGTTAAAGATGAATTTCAGATGTACAACAGTTTTTTTTCTTAGTATATAAGCATTGCCTCATGCAGTATTTGGAACATACATGAACAAATTATTGTGTATCTCAAATTCAAATTTAACTGATTATGTTCTGAGTATTTTATCTGGCAACCCTACTTCATGAGTTTTTGCATGCTCTAGTAACTTGGATACATGTTGTACTTTGAATAGTAGGTATGCATGATCAGTTTCTATAAAAATGGCAGGCTTCCTAAATAAACCCTTGAGTGGATGAAAATTTGAGGCTTGATCTTAACCCTCCTTAAAAGGTAACTGAACTGCAGTTGAGCTGGAAAATCACCTTTGCCGGGTTCCCAGACTAAGTAGGTGAGCTCGAGGTAGGAATTTAAAGCATCAAGCCTTTCTAATTGCCCATTTTCTCCATCCTCTTATGAACGACTCATCAGCTCCACAGGTTAGAAGTTTGTATTCTGTACGTATTGCCTTTGTTAAAACCTTTTTCCTTTACTTATTGAAAAAGATAGCTATCTGAGGTTGTTTTGTGTATGTAGGGAAAAAACAAGTTTTACAGGGCCTTCTGCTTGCTTTTCCTTCTATTTGGTATTTCCCAGCATATTCTACACGGAGACCATAGAGCCCCACATGATACCAGTAACGATCTCTCCCCCCTCTCTGCTTTCTTCCTATCCTTTGACTCACTTGATTTAATTAACACCATCTTTTGAGGGCAAGTGGTTATTATTACTAATTTTGTAAGTGAAGGAATTCTCCAAGTTGAATGATTTATTAAGTACATTCCCAAAGGAAAGAGTTTGCTTTATTATGAATTCTTAGGGTTGTCTGATTCGCCTTCTGTCCTGGTGGGACCATTTTTGTCCTCAGCTCTGTCTTACTCGTCTTCCCCAGAACCTCTTGTCCTTGACCTTTGGAAGAGATTATTTGAAAGCACATTCACAAGTTGGCTTCACATGTCATAATTTGGCTTAAATAGAATCAGGAGTTATTATTTGAGGCTTTTTAATGGTTTAGTGCAAGGGTGACAAACTTTTTGTAAAGGGCAAGATAGTATATATCTTAATATGATCTCTGATGCATATTATTCTCTCTTTCTTTTATAATCTTTAAAAATGTGAAAACCATTTTTAGCCCCAGGATGTACAGAACCAGGTCATGGGCTGGTGGTAGTTTTACTAAATTGGCATAGTTTTCCTAAGTAAGAGTGTTTGCTCTTTGAAACATATTACGTGCAGGTTTGTCTAGGTTCTGAGATTTTCACTTCATTTCTGACATATATAGAAGTGGTATTGGTGGGGAGGTAAGGTAACAAATAAATACTTAGTAAAAAGAATAAGCCCTGGCTGGTGAGGCTCAGTGGATTGAGTGTCGCCCTGCAAACCACAGGGTTGCCGGTTCAATACCCTGTCGGGGCACATGCCTGGGTTGTCGGCCAGGTTCCCAGTAGGGGGCACACAAGAGGAAACATTGATGTTTCTCTCCCTCTCTTTCTCCTTCTCTTTCTCTCTCTCTCACACACACACAAGAATAAGTTAATATTATAAGGTATAGGCTGTATAATATCCTGGGGAGACACTGCCCTCTTCTCCCCTGGACTTTCCCCTGTGACATACCTTATTGTCATACTCATTTTTATTTGATTTCATATTTATGGTAAGCAGGTGACATTCTGGCAGAATTCTGTTAACAGAGTGGTCCTATAGCAAGTTCATGCCCAAGGTGGGGAGAAAACAAGAAAGGCTGTGAGTTTGTCTTCTGTCCTTGTATTGCTTTTACTCATGACATGGAGGGTTTGGTGAAGGTTTGGGCATCTAATCAGTGTTCCTGTTCTTTCAGAACTGACAATTCTTAAACTGCATACCATATCATTTTGAAACCTTCTGGGGAAGGATATCACATTTGTATACACTCCACAGGAAGTTTGCTGTTTGATTTGGTCCATCATTTCTCTGACTTCCTCTGAAAGGTTATACTTGGTGTTCTTCCAGGTAACAACATCCTTGTTAAGGTGCTCCCCAAAGCACCTTCAGGGGAGAGACAGCCTATTACATTCATCATCCATTTAGTACCTTTCCTGCTGCTGTTCTTGCTGATCAGTAAAACACCATTCTATCACTTCCTTATCTATTATTATAAATGGAAATTGGGGTTTTTCCCATTTCTACTTTTCCCCAGACCTTTACAAATGAATTTTGTGCCCGCATGCAATTGTGAGTAGACAGACATAGCTTCTAGGAAAGCCTTTGGGACCCACTGAATTGTGACTGTCAGACAAAGGCATTCTGTTTAGAAGGCTCGTCCCAAAGTGGTGTTGGAGTCTGAAAGCAGGGCCGCCAGTGTCTGGTTCTTTCTGCTGTGAACTAATAGGAAAGCTGATGTTTACTGAGTAGATGGCTGTGCTCACTGTCCAAACAGATCTCTGTTTGCCAACTGTGAACATATTGCTGCCTCTGTGAGGCACTCCATCATGCCTTGAATGGATCTTCTTGTGTTCAGAATTTTCTGACTCAAAGAGATGGAGAGGGAAATATTTCTTTCAGTCTTCAGCATTCACTGTAGTATCCATAGTCTCATCAGACCTTTAGAAACCAAGCATGCACCAGAGATGCTTCTTACGGAGAATGAGAAAGAGAGAAAAAGGAAGAAAGTGAAAGCCCCCCTGAAATGTCTTTATTCTGGCCACTTGTGGCCAAGTTTTCGTAAATAAACCAGAATGCCTTGGTAAATAGAAAGATATGAGAATAAAACTTTCAGCCCTGAGTTTCCAACTCCTACTTCCTTTCTGTTCACTTTTATAAACATACCTCCCAAAGCATATAATACTGGGTTGGCCAAAAAGTTCATTTGGTGTTTTCTGTAAGATGGGTCTAGTAGCGCTTAGTTGTCTTTAACTTCATTCAAAACAATTTTGTTAGATTGTATTGTGACAGCTGTCATATCAGCGTGCATTTAAAAGCACTTATCGAAACTGTGAACTTCTGTGAGGCCATTTTAATATTGAAGATGGAAGAAAATAAGCGACATTTATGGCATATTATGCTTTATTATTTCCAGAAAGATAAAAATGCGACTGAAATGCAAAACACGATTTGTACAGTGCATGGAGAAGGTGCTGTGACTGATCGAATGTATCAAAAGTAGTTTGCGAAGTTTCATGCTGGAGATTTCTCACTGGATGATGCTCCATGGTCAGGCTATTTGAAGTTGATAGTGATCAAATCAAGACATTAATTGAGAACAATCAATGTTATACCACAAAGGAGATAGCCGACATACTCAAAATATCCAAATCAATAAAGTTATTGCTGAAAATTAAAAATGTGTCTTTTATTTTATGGAAAAAACCACAAGAAGTTTTTGGCCAACAACATTCATACTAAGTTATGAAATGGGTAATAGAGTTTTATTCCACCTGAATAATTCCTTAAAAAGATTGAAATAAAGGAGTTTTGATTACTTTGTAACCACTTAATATTAGAAGTTCAGACTTATCCTATATTAAAAGACAAAAGTGAAATGGAATTTTCTTGTCATTTTAATGTAGTTAGTCATTTTTTATACTAAAGCCTGCATTTAGGGCACAATCTAGTATTAGTTGCATGGATTGAAGACACGGCTCACAGGATAATGTTAGACATTCCTTGCAATTACCTGTTCTATATTTCAAGGTTTAGAAACCTTGGTTGAACTCGTGTGGGAAGGGCCAACAACATCACTGGCAATGCAACTAACTGAGCACATGGTGTGCAGAGGGCACATCCGTTTTGGCCTGAGTTATTTATCACGTGCCTGCTGTTTCTCATTCAGCAACTTTGCTTGGCATCATGAGGGAAACGAAGGTTTCCTATAGTTGATGGGAAGGGTAGGTGCTTTTATGAATGGAGAAGTAGATTCCTGTACAACACCGAATTACACTGTTTTCGTTTAGTCAATGAGAAATCAGTGATTTGACCAGCTGGAAAAAATGGTTATTTGGCTTACCCTGATTAAAAAGCTTAAAAACCAGAATTACCGCCTCATCTCAAGCTATGGTATTAATCAATTTTGTTGCCTGAATATTTTTATTTAAGACTATGCATACTTGTAGAAAAGTCTGGGTCTTTAACCTTATTGGTTAAAACAGGAATATACCAGGGACATGGGGATAGGAGAGGAGTGGCAGCTGCAGCTGTGGTGTAACAGTGGTGACCTCAGCTAGCCATCTGGTGATCTAAACACGTTGCCAGGCATTCTTCTAAGCCCTCTATATCCACGAACTCACTTTTTCCTCAGTTCTGGTGAGATTGGTACCATTACTTTCTTCATTTTATAGATGAGGAAACTGAGACAGAGAGGCTTAGTAATATGCCCAGGATCATACAACTAGTAACTGGTAGAACTTGGCTTTGAATCTCAAGAGTATGACCTCAGTATCTATGCCATAGCTATTTCACTATGGTTGGCTTGTAGAGGACCCTGCATTCTCCTTACAGAGTTTCCAATTAATTTTTTTTAATAGCCAATGATACGATTTTCTCTTGTAAAGATTTTATTTACTTATTTTTAGAAAGAGAGGAGGGAGGGAGAGAAGCATTGATGTGTGCGAGAAACATTGACTGGTTGCCTGTTGTGCACCCCCAACTGGGGACTAGGCCCACAACCCAGACATGTGTCCTGACCGGGAATTGAACCAGCGACCTTTCGGTTTGTGGGCCGACACTCAGTCCACTGAGCCACGCCAGCTAGGGCTCAATTAATCTTTTTGAAAAAGATTTTATTTATGTATGTTTAGAGTGTGGGAAAGGGAGGGAGAAAGAGAGGGAGAGAAACACCGATGGGTTGTTTCTCGTACACATCCTGACTGGGGACCAGACCTCAAACCCAGGAATGCATCCTGATCAGGGATAGAACCAGAGAGAGACCTTTTGCTTTGCGGGATGATGCCCAACCTACTGAGCCACACCGGTTAGGGCTCAATTCATTTTTTTTTTTTTTTTTAATTCTTGCAGTGTATTTTGGAGAAGTGTTTAAAGTTGCTCAAAATTTAAGTAGCAGGAATCTGAGATCACTTCAGAAAGATAATCTATTCTCAATATTCAATGGGTAAAGGAATTTGCCTCTCCTATATTTGTTTTTATCAGAGACAGGCATCCAACTTTGTTCCTTGTTAGTTACTATACTATTATACATTGATGTAATTGCATTGTGGGTTATTAGGCAGGGTTGGGCATTACATTTTTTTCAGTATTTACTTGGCATTTTGATTTTAAACTTGATGCCAATAAATCATTATGAGGTATCTTATTATAAAATCAGGATATTTATAGATACTTGTATGCTGTGTGTGAAAAATGAAAAGTAGATATATAAATTATTCAACTATATATTTCTTGGTGATGTAATGAGAGAGTAAGAGGGAGTATAAAGCTAAAAAGCAGTATTTTGACTTTTTTACTACTGTAAGGTAGTATGACTAGGGGCAGCATAATTTTTCTCAAGGGACAGTAGGGCTGATTGATGATTTTTTTAGGAGTTACATTTATTGCAGCTCGTTAATGCTATGTTTAGTAGTTACTGGTCATCTGAAATGATACACCAAGTAAGGAGGAAAGGAATTCATAGGACTCAAAGTAGTTTTGCATGAACAAAATAAGGCATGTTTTATCACTTATTTCCAAAAGTTCATCAGAAAAGAAAGTTTGTTTAGAATTATATTTGAGAGGCTATAGTCTAGAAAATCAGTTAGTTGTAAAGATAGGATGGACCACATTATATTGTGATATTTTATGTGGTCTGTAAACACTAGCAGCAAAATTAAAAATTTTTTGCAAATATGTTGAGCACATGAAACCTTTCTGGAGAAGTTTCATTATTGAGTTAGCTCTAAAATAAGGGTTTGTTCATTATTTCCCTTCTTTTCAGAGAGTAATTATGACAGAAAATAGTAGCTCAGGTTTGTGCCTTTCCTGATTGTTTATAGGAATCTTTGTTTGGGCCTTTGTTGCTTTTGTTAACTTTGTTTAGTTTATATGTCTGCCATCTGTTTTGCCTGTCTTGATCCTGTTTTTGAGGGGCTCCCAAACTGTTCCACCAAAGAGCTTGTTAGGGGAGTGGTGACTACACCCCCAGAGAATCCCCAGCCCCAGCTTTCTGATGGGCCCCTACTGCCACCCCTCAATGTTCTTACAGCTCCCAGGCCGTAGATTTTAGCAGTCCTGCCGGCTCGGTTTACAGTTAGTGTGTAAGTTGTTGCTAGACGTTAATTTGTGTGAAAACCAGCAGAAATTGGAAAATTTGTTTGGTGTTATTTTTGCTTGATACCTACTCAAAAGCAGATATTAATGCTTGCTGTCCAATCATTAAAAATGAACCACTGAGAGACAAATATCAAATAAATAATAGAATTCACAGGGGGGAAAAGTGACCAGAGCATTCTGTGAATCATATGTGACTTTTTGCTTTTAGGTATATATGCTTCAAACTGTTACATTCTGCTTGGTAAGTTTTCATAGATTAGACTTCTTTAGATGTATTGATTATTTTGTGAGTAGCGAAGTCAGTAAAATTAGGACATTAAAAGATAACTAAGTAAAAACTTAGCATTGACAGTGATTCTTTTTAGAGTCTTTAGAGAGAACAATTCTTTTTTTAAAACTTCCCAGTACATCTCATCTTGTACAGCCCAGATTTGGACCACACACTGGCAGTTACTATCTGAGCCTTTATTTCTTCCTTTTCTATGCTTGAACCAACTAATAAGAATATTGTGATCACCTGGGAGCAAGAAAAACAGGAGTGATGAAGCACAAATTAGAGGAATCCGGCATCTCTCCAACCGCTGGAGAACAATAGCGGTTAGAAGTTTAGTTATCATGCAGATACAGTGATCACAGATTAGCCTGATATACTGTCCACAGTCAGAAATGGCTTTTTCAAAGCATGGATAATGATTCATACATTTATTTTAAGCCCCTCCTAATATAGCTTTCTTCCGGACGTTGGGGTAGAGCTGGTAGATAGGAGGCAATTGGAGAAGATCGTATAATCTGTTTTTTTAGCTGAAAGTATTTTTCATTGGTTACTATATTCTAATGATCAATGAGATAAAGAGGAATGTAGAACTCCTTATTAAAATGTTGGACAAAGCAGTATTTTTCACCATGCCGAGACTAATTTTTAGAAAACGTATTTGTGAGACATGGTATTTTAATGCAAATCAGATGTATTGCCGAGTCCATGGAGAGACTGAACTTCCCTAGCATTGTCTCTAGTCTGTCCAGTGATACCGAACTTTTGAAAGTAAATTGTTTTTACTTTGTTAGACGATTGTGCTAAGAGATATGAACAAATATTGTGTGCTTTCAGGATATGAGGAAGCTAGATTTATGGCTGATCTCGGAAATTGTCTTCAGTTTAGATTTAGTGCATAGTGAGACTGCCAGTTTCTTTAAGGGGACAGTGACCTGTCCTTTTGTAAATTTTGGATATTTAAAAAAATGTAAAAACTGCCTTGTATTTAACTTAACTGAAGAACAACAAATGAGATGGTTATGGGAGTACTGAGTTCAACTGAAGTTCAATGGATTTGCGTTTGAAGTTAAAGGAGAAAGGGGTAGGGTGTATATCGCATCTTCTTACGACGATATCTTAGATTTGGTGAAATAATATTTATAAAAATATACTCATATACTACACATAAAAAGATGAATCTTTTTTTTTCCATCTTACTGTTGGTCTACAGTAGGAATTCTAGACTTTGGGCTGCTGTTAGTAAACATAGATGATTGTATTTTATTCCTTCTGAATAAGTAACGCCACTGGGAATCTCATTGGTTGAGTTCTGTAAGTTGCGTTAAAACCCACAGCAATGTGATGATGCTGTGAATGGCCCTCATGCAAGAAACAGCAGTGGGGTGAAGTGAAGAAGTCAGGCCACCAGAGGAAATTACAAAAAAATCAAATCAAATAGAAGCATCTCAGAGTAAAACCATCACAGAACATTTCTCAAATTATATTGGCACTCTCCAAAAATTAATGGAAGTTAAGTATAGTAGAAGTAGTTACAAACTGTGTAGGGAGTGGTGGAATAAAGGCCATCAAAGTCATTGATGTGTTTCAGTAAAATCAATCAATGTTAGATTGTTTTAGGTTTTAAGAAGACTTAAGTGCTACGTTTTCTTAAGATTCTGCATTTTTGTAGTACTTAGGAAAAAAACCTTCCTAGCCATATGCAAAAAAATGGAAAGGTTTACTGGTGAATACCCAAATGGGTGTGAATGTTGAGAAGAATAAACTAAGGTTTTAGGGATGAAAACATTCTTTTTCCTGGCTCAAGTGAGAGATTCATCACATGAGAAGTTATTT